>JAVTVY010022772.1:0-91901 GCA_036873755.1 Hanleya hanleyi | reverse complement strand
AAGAAGATTCACTTTGAACCTATGGTAATGTGGTAATTCCAATGTCCCCAATTTCAGGGACAAAATTCAATGAGCTGTTCTAATAAATTTGATCACTCTCTTTTATCATTAAAATAACAAACAAATAATGGATTATATGCATTATTTTGAACCATTTGGACAACTTCACTTGCTGTTCTAATAAGATTTTATGGAGGGAAATTTCACTTCCTGTGATCGAATTATTACGGGGGGCGGGGGGTTACTTTCATTATTACATGGTCACCAGTTTTATTATCAGAATGCCATTGTCCACCTCAGGAAATTCTTACAATTCGAAATGGGAGAAATTTAACCATCACACTTTCATGAATGATTTAATCATTGTGCTGTAACCTGCCCGAACAATTCAATATTCATTTCTAAATCCCTTAATTCTTAACATGTACAAGTTCTTCACTGTTCTCTGCACATGGCATGATTTTACTAATGAAGGAGTTGCAATGGCTTACACCAGAATGTTCAGATAAATAAGTATTTTTATAGCTTGAAAGTGACTGAACTCTGTCAGTATAAAAGACCATTACTGATGCCCCCTGTCAACAAGGTTTATAATCAAGCTGATATAAATCATAGGCCACCCACCCAGTCACCCATACCTTCCTCATCCACACACATGTCTACCATACACTACTTCTAGGTACCTATATACTACCATGTCTCCATGATACTACATACAACACTGGCCATACAAGTTGGAAGTTATGGTCTGTGAGTAAATTTGTGAACACAAAAAAAAACAACAAATTGAGTTCTAAACATACATCACCTGGCCTAGCTACATCAGTAGATGTTTATTGCTATCCACACCTGCATACCGTAAGGTCTCTGATGACACAATCACTTAAAACACATTTTAGCAACCAATTCCAAAAAAAATTCTGTCTAAATTCAGCTCTAATAGTCTAAAACTATTTCACAATTATGTTCTCTGAAACATGTGGTCAAGAGAATGTGTAGTTTGGTCTAAGTTTATTATTTCACCGATTTGAAAAGGTCGTCTAAGAAATTGATTTATCAGAGAACTTACTGTAGAACTCATTTTAACTGGCGCATACATACTGTACATGTGTAGGTATAGTAGCAGTACAGTCAGACATGATGCAAACATGATGGCAGTCAGAAACTAGATACCACTCATATAGTAAAGATGGGGGTACAAAAAAACTGCCACACAGGGAAATGTCAAATATCAAGGCACAGAGATAGAAGTTCATCTTCACCCATCACCTGTCAAAACACTTACCACAGCAAGATGAAGATCAGTCCAACATATATGGATTCCAGAGGACCAACTGATATCCGCGTTCTCATAACTATAAGGTCTACTCTCTTGAGCAATGTGTTTTAAAAGTTAAATAGCAGTTGTTTCAAATTTGTCATGTTCACCAGGTTATGTAATATCATTAGCTTGTGTGGTGAAGTAAATACTTGAGTAATTTGGATGCGCTAATAAATAGACTGATTCTATTAGGTTATTAAGTCCATGTTGTGATAAAAACCAGTATTGGACGAGACGCCGAAGGCGTCAAGTCCAATACGGGTATTCATCACAACATTTACGAGTACAATACCAATCCATATTCCTACGAAGTAGGCTACAGATCGCAAATTGTCCGGTAATGAGTGAGTGAGTCAGTCCATCCGAATCCTTTTGTCGGCAAAATAAGGAGAACCGTTAACATTAGAACCTTGATTTTTGGCATGAACGTGCATTAGGGCATTGTTACCAGCAAGTTCTGAGCTGATCGAATTCTGATGAAAATTTAATTTATAATTAATTTTTTATTATTTATTGATGACTCGAGTGCACTGTTATGCCCATCGGGAACCCTTGACTGTACGCTTCATTGTGACTTTTAAGCGCCTGGGACTAACTTCGGCCGCCCAGCACTAAAGCAAAAAAAAAAAAAAAAATTATGCGCCCAGCACTCGAAAATATCAGTAACTTTAATGGTACTTGCCAAAATATGTCGGCATTATACGTTTCCAGGTAGCTCCGCCATGTTTTCCCTAATAGTCCACGCCACGCTTCCCGAGCTGTATATGCCACGATGCATGAAGGAAGCAAATCATTTTATCGGAGAATGGAGGTTGTTATTTCGTCTGCTGCAAAGTTTTACCGAGCCACGAGTATCACTTTACATGTACATGTATTTTATAAATCATTGTCAGAAGCGCCAAGCAACTTTGAAAAACTTCTTCTCACAGAAGCGGCAGGGTATTTGTTGGCTTTCGGTGGTCGTTGTTGTTGTTCTAAGACGTCAGCTTCCAAAATATATTTTAATTATATCTATATTAAAAGCACACATGCATGTGTGCGCTCGCTCGTACGTCGTAATCAGTCTATTAGATCTACATGTACTATGAGATAATCTATAATATGGCTAGTTGAACAGTACACTTGAATCTAGTATTAAACTGGAGATTCTGGAGTAATCTATTTTTAGCCTCACTGTAATGTTGACACACATTCCGATGACCAGTATCCGTTTTCACTCATTTGCTGGTCTTGGAATTCCGTTGAAGGCATATTATACTGCACGTTTTATATATCCAGCCTATACAACATTGCATAATTTCTTCAGTTCAGTCATTAGTTAAAAAATGTTCTACCTCAAAAAGAAATAAAAAAATTACTGGATTTTATGAGAGAAATTACTAAATTTAAACACAACAATGACCCTATTATCTGTTATTACTGAAGAGATCAATAATAAAATCATCGTTGTGTTTTAAATTCAGTAACCTATAACCAGTTGTTTATTTTTTCGTGTGTGCTTTATTGTTCATTGATTATTATTATGTACTCTCTTCAGATGAGGTACCTTGAAGTTGAATGCCAAATAAATATATCCATGGAGAATGGCTCTCTTTTGATTCTTGAATTCTAACAAATCTCTGATCTTGACCGTTCTCACTTCAAATTTGTGTTTCTTTTCCAGTTTCCGGTCTTATTTTGGGACTTGAAACATTTACTTCTCAACTGCTCTGACAGAGCACCATTCCCTACGCTAATTTGAAAAAAATCTCCTAATGCATCTCGGACTCTCCTCCCAACACCTCGTGCTGTACTGCTGGGCTGATCAGTGCCCATGGTAATAGAAACTGAGGGCGATAATAGTTGCTATGCTAACGACTCACAGGCGATGACATCTGGAAAAGTTAATAGTTCCCACTGTCAATTTAGAGATGCTATATAAATTCTCTCATGGTAGCACACAGGGCCCCCAAGTCATCTCTCGAGTACACACTTAAATTATATCAAACCCTATTTCGTAGGTCCTGTGACGTTAGTCACACTGCCATGTTGTACAAAGCACTGCATAATGACCTATTTATTATACAGGTCATCAAAATATTTAACTGAATTATTTGTTATTGATTTTTTTATGTTTGAATCAATATTGTTTTGTTAGATAAAACAACATAACATTAATATATTCAAGTATAACAATAAATTCAACTACCGTACAGGACTCGTAAATTCCTATAATACAATAGACTCCAAATCTGCAATTCTGTAAATATCATGTAAATCTATTACCAATCTCTACTTTCCGAACTTCATTTGAGACAAATTTGACTGGCTGGGTAATGTTACTTTGAATTTAGATATGTAATAATATTTAAGTTTCTTAGATGATCGAGCGAGAAAATAGAAGGTTTTTCAACTTTTGTATCAGTCCAACATATAACTAAGGTCTACTCTCTTGAGCAATGTGTTTTAAAAGTTAAATAGCACTTGTTTTAAATTTTTCATGTTCATCAGGTTATGTAATATCATTAGCTTGTGTGGTGAAGTAAATACTTGAGTACGGTAATTTGGATGCTCCAATAATAGACTGATTTAATGCGACGTTATCTCTGTTTATTGGACATTTGCAAAATATCAACCATCCAATCAGATTCTGTTACTGCCACTTCCTGTTTGTCAATTTTGATCAAACTGATCAAATTATTACTTCCAGTTTATAATCTGGTCCTGGTCAACCTCCACTAAAAATGGTACAATTAAGTCCGTTAACCCTCTCTGTACAATCTTATTAGAATTGCACCGATAAGAAGAAAGTTCCACCATTGCCTGTCACTGGCATACTAAAATAGAAAATTTCTAGACAAACATTTTCATAACATTATATCTTGTTTGACCAGGTTAGGGCACTCCCACTCTCTAAAATGGAGGCAAAAAAAGGTCGTTTTTGTTCAGGTGTCCACAGTTTCGTAGTGATGGCCCCTAATTTCATAATACGATAGACTGCCCGTGTTCTGCTACATCATAATTCTTCTTGTACTCTTAATAGCTTATATCTATAATACCATCCTATTCAGCACTATCAACACTTCAAACGAGCACGTACAGATCGATGGCTGGCTTCGTCCACACGGTGATCGGGATCATGGAGTAAATTTTGTCCTGCCTCAGTTATGCCCCTTGGGTGTGCCTAAAAATCCGGACTCATTTACGGGAAGAAAGTCTGACAAAAAACGGGCATGTTGACCCCCACTTTTTTTTGCCTTTTTAAGTTGAGACCGGGCCTGGGAACGTGAGTAAGAAGTTTAATTGAAATCGCTCGTACAGATTTTTCTGGAAATTGAGCCGAATTTGACCATTTTTCAACATTTTAAGGGGTTTTCTAGGAAAAATGAAGCAAGCTTGGAGGGGAATGTTTGAGATTCATTTTTCTATATCATAGCAGTGCTACATGTATGTCTTAAAATAATGGCTTAATCATGCTCTTTCAGAAAATATATACATATAAGTGATTTGGGTTGAAGAATTTACGACAACTGGTGGCCGAAAAACGGATCCATGCATGGTCTAATTCTTGCACAATGGAAGAATCCCTGGAGTGTACCCTTTAAGGCATAATAGTGGAGTCCATGCATTATCACAATGTAGACTCCATTACGGAGTGTAGAGATGTCAATACGCCAGATTGTTTAATTTTGACTGCCTAGTTACATCTCAAGTGCTATTTTCAGAGTCGGGTGGAAAGAAGACCAGGAGTTCGATTAAAATACCCCACAGTGTGACCGTTAGTATACTATTGAAGTTAGTGCATACTGTATTCCATACAGGAGTTGTCTCCCCCTGGAATGAGATTTTGGTAGATATTATGGCAGAACCAGGTCCTATCAGAATGATATAAATTTGCCAGAACTATTTTCTTTACAAGGGAGCCCATTTACAGTCCCAAAAACGATAGTACGGATGTATATTATTAAGGTTTTATGAATTATTTCTTAAGTTCCTGAAGCATTTCCCATGTTTCTAGGAGCAAATTTAATGCAAAATTACCAAATATTAGACTTGGTTACATCACATATTTGCATTTTCCCCGCTTTCCTGGTATCATTGGAAAGCGGAAAGGCAACCACGGCCTTCATATTGCCGAATGGATGTCTATTATTAAGAGCAGATGGTTTAATTTTGAGTTTTGTTCTCGAAAATCCTGCTAGAGTTGGCAAAAGTGATCACAACAAAGATGGGGTAGATGAGAAGTTATCGGTCGAATTTCCCACAATAATATGTATAACTGACAAGTGTTGTATACCGCCAAACTCGCAAACACTCCCAGATTACGATAAATGTGTATAATTAATTTCGCAAAAAACTCCTTGCCCCTTAAATTTAAGGCATAATAGTGGAGTCCATGCATTAGTGAGTGAGTAGGATTTAACGTCGTTTTCAACATTGTTTCAGTCATATCACGACGGTGCCTACATGTGCCAGAACACGAGAGTGTCCACAGTTCCTATTATTCTGGACACTGATCAGCCCAGTCAGTACAGCACCCGGTCACCCATCCAAGTATTGACCGAGCTCAACGCTGCTTAACTTCGGTGATCTGACGAGAACCGGTGTGCCCAACGTGATGCGCCGTACCCGAGTCCATGCATTATCACAATGTAGACTCCATTACGGAGTAGATGTGTCAATACGCCAGATTGTTTAATTTTGACTGCCTAGTTACATCTCAAGTGCTATTTTCAGAGTCGGGTGGAAAGAAGACCAGGAGTTCGATTAAAATACCCCACAGTGTGACCGTTAGTATACTATTGAAGTTAGTGCATACTGTATTCCATACAGGAGTTGTCTCCCCCTGGAATGAGATTTTGGTAGATATTATGGCAGAACCAGGTCCTATCAGAATGATATAAATTTGCCAGAACTATTTTCTTTACAAGAGAGCCCATTTACAGTCCCAAAAAAAGACAGTACGGATGTATATTATTAAGGTTTTATGAAATATTTCAAAAAGCTACCTGAAGCATTTCCCATGTTTCTAGGAGCAAATTTAATGCAAAATTACCAAATATTAGACTTGGTTACATCACATATTTGCATTTTCCCCGCTTTCCTGGTATCATTGGAAAGCGGAAAGGCAACCACGGCCTTCATATTGCCGAATGGATGTCTATTATTAAGAGCAGATGGTTTAATTTTGAGTTTTGTTCTCGAAAATCCTGCTAGAGTTGGCAAAAGTGATCACAACAAAGATGGGGTAGGGGGGAAGTTATCGGTCGAATTTCCCCCAATAATATGTATAACTGACAAGTGTTGTACATGTATACCGCCAAACTCGCAAACACTCCCAGATTACGATAAATGTGTATGATTAATTTCGAGAAAAAACACCTTGCCCCTTAAGGTGGCTCTCCACGGTTTCGTAGTAATGGCCCTGGTCTAATTTCATAATACGATAGACTGCCCGTGTTCTGCTACATCATAATTCTTCTTGTATTCTTAGTAGCTTATATCTATAATACCATCCTAATCAGCATTATCAACACTTCAAACGAGCACGTACAGATCGATGGTTGGCTTCGTCCACACGGTGATCGGGATCATGGAGTAAATTTTGTCCTGCCTCAGTTATGCCCCTTGAGTGTGCCTAAAAATCCGGACTCATTTACGGGAAGAAAATCTGACAAAAAACGGGCAGGTTGACCCCCACTTTTTTTTTGCCTTTTTAAGTTGAGACCGGGCCTGGAAACGCGAGTAAAAAGTTTAATTGAAATCGCTCTTACAGATTATTCTGGAAATTGAGCCGAATTTGACCATTTTTCGACATTTTAAGGGGTTTTCTAGGAAAAATGAAGCAAGCTTGGAGGGGAATGTTCGAGATTCAATTTTCCATATCATAGCAGTGCTATGTCTTAAAATAATGGCTTAATCATGCTCTTTCAGAAAATATATACATATAAGTGATTTGGGTTGAAGAGTTTACGACAGCTGGTGGCCGAAAAACGGATCCATGGTCTAATTCTTGCACAATGGAAGAACCCCTGGAGTGCACCCTCAATAAATCAGTTCACATAATGAATTCAGCAAAATCCTCTTGAGGCGCGCACAGACATATATATCCGCATCAAATGGTAGTAAAAAAATAAATTGTACTAATTTGCATAATACTAGGCCAAACATCGGTCACACTGTTTTGACTTGTTCTTCAAATGGCAAATTAATTTAAGAACATGGAACAATAGGTAAACTAATGCGCCTGGAGTTTTTGGTTATGAAGGAATCGAAAGTTATTGAGCAAAAACGACCTCTTTACCTCCATTTTAGAGAGCGGGATCACCCTGACCTGAAGAAAGCTCTGAGTATCATCTTTATAAATCCTTTCATATACACCACAATGTACCATGAGATTAGGGTTACAAGATATTTCAGACACAGTTCAGACACTTGAATAGTAATCACATTGCTGAATCAGTTTTCTAATCCCTTGTCCATTCCATCAACTGGTTGTACTCTATTTAACACCACACCAAAAGCTGGCTGTTTTATCTATATTGAAAATTTCACTCAGACTTCATCTGTGCTATAACCGCCTTGCCGACATTCACATTCTAGTCCTGCCAAGTATTGGTGCTGACTTTCATTATAAAGATTCTGGTTTATTTCTTCACACACACAGATCACTTTTTCATGTTGCAGCGAGAGATTACTGAGTTCCCATCATGCCCTTGGTGTGGTCACATTATAGTGCATATTTACTATTCATCGATCCCGCAAGATTATCTTTGAACAGTCACTTGCATGTGTATGACAATAGACAAGGTGACCACAAAGAACAAATCAGAACTAAGAACAAGTCAGCAACATAATGCCTAGTCATTACAGCATAAAGTTTCCATTCAACTTTCATTTTTAGCACATACTCTTTAAGAGGAAAATGCATCATAAACTTATTTTGGGGTGGGGGTAATGTGCTCTTACATCTCGATTTCAGGAAGAGAATATTGTTTAGATTATCTCTGTGAGGGTATCTATTGTCAACGGTATGTCTATCATGTTGATTTGATGAAGTTCTGAAGAGGAAATTCTCAAGCTATGTCAGATACCTACTCTCCAAGTAGATTGGAATGTGCAAATGTCACACAGCTCCAATTCCTGACTTGTGGTACTTTATCTGATAGCATAGGTCATATGTGACATTGACATCATATTGTAACCAACCTTACCATGAGTATATGAAAAGTTACTGACTGCTCTCCTGAATCAGCTGTACATTAAACAATACAGGTATGGGAGAATTTAGGGGAGCAATAGACTACTCTCCTCAACATTACTTCAGGTGAGGAATAGGTGATCAATTCTCTCCTGACAGGCCTGCTGTGATCTAGGGTGTGATAGAAAGACAGTACTGCAGTGATGTAGCCTTTTATTTGTGATGTTACAGGACTGTGAGCTATCTTCTAGACCTATCATTCTAGATAGGTAATGCCCAATAATGGTAATTGAATGACTATAAAACATCCAGGTATGGCATTGTATATCTATATTTAATTATATTAAGGCAAAAAAATGTCTTGTGTTTCTGGTTAGCATGTGTGTTGTTCTGAAGCATGAACATCAGCCTTTCATTTTTGAAAGCAAAATCAGAAAAGTTATCTCCCGTGATGAAAACGAAAAATGTGTCTGTAATATGCTATTAAGGGCTTCTATTCAACCTGAGCAGACTTTCACACATACGCGGACATTTTTTGTTTTATTGTGAGAACTATGTCAGAACAGATCAATATACATATATATTATTAGAAACCTTAGTTCTCTGAGATTACAAGGATTTCAAATATATTGGTTGTGAGATCAACAGGTACATGTTCATGTATAAAGTTATCCCAATTTAAATGCTTGCCTTTTCATAAGATGAGCCTCCATTTCCAATTTTTTTAGAAGTTCTGGAATTTTCGATTCAATTGAAAACTTATGCCGATTCGAATTACCATTCAATGAAATATTGGTGCCTCATTTTTGTTAAATATTGAACGTCGAATTTTATGTCTTTTCAATTGAACAAAATAGGATAAAATGTGTGAGATACACTATGAACATGAATATCTGAACAATCATAACATTATTATTTCTTTACCTAGTTCAAAATTTTGAATCCTCGAGATGAATATTTTTCAAGAAATAAACAGTCTTTGTTATAAAAGTGGAGAATCAAGTAATGGAATTAAAGCAATAAATAGATTAGATAGTGATGCCTACTGCAATGACTGCACATTATAGGTAGCTTAATGTGGGCAATGCTCAATCAGGCAACAATTTTGGCCTGCAAGATAAAATTTGAAGGCTAAAATTTCACGTTATTCACCAAAATGATCTCACCCAGAGAAAGAAAGCTCTACTTAAGGGATGTTCAATAAAAAAAAAATTTCTTTCTCATAAATTCGGACACCCCGGTGGGATAAAAGTCCTCAAGTGTTAATTTGAAGAGGTACTTATATAAAGTGTGTGGAAAGAACTGTTCAAGATCTGAGACATGACACATTATGATTTAATAATATCACTGCAATACACAAGAAAAACACATGAAATGAAATTATTTTTAAAAGCAATTGTTTTGACGGCCTTTCATTAGAAAAGGAAAAATATGATCTGTATTTTAACTTGATAATAAATTTAGCTTAATCAGCAGGTCTAACGTATATAAACCAAAACTTTGTAATAGAAAACAGTCAATAGTTCTATTTTTTCGAAAGTCAGATGTGCAAACTATTGAATGCCTTCGGATGTTAAAACTTGTTTGTGGTTATGCTCTCATCAGATGTTCTGCATAAAAGCTAAAGGAGATCAGAAGATCAAGGAGATGGGAAGATAAAGGAGATGGGAAGATAAAGACATAAACTGTCAGAAAATGACCATTTAGACCACCATTACTGGGAGTATTTAAATACCCATGAAGACTGAGTGTTTTAGCCAGGTTAATGAGTTTGTACATGACAACTCAGCTGTTGGGGGCCATGTTGTGATATCTGATGCTGCTTCATGCTGTTAATGGTTAACTTAGTAAGTCATCATGGAGAAAATCATCTCCTTGGGTTCCTCTCTGGACTCTATAGTAATATTGATAGCTACCAGGGCTGTCCTGTTACATCTCAGTCTGTAGTACTATCCTCACGACCAGGGTTACTCAGTAAAACCTGCCTGCTTAAACCCGACTGCTCTGCATGAAGTGCCAAATGCATCATAAAAACAGATCATGGAGCCACATGAAATATACTGAATCTGATTACTCTGAGATTTCCAGTTTTCTGTTTCATCACATGATAGACTTTAATCATGTGATATTCTATTTGGACCAATCAAAGAGAAGGTAGACTGTGAGAGGAAGTTCCCTGTGAAGATGAAGAGCTTATCTGTATACTATTGTGATATATGACGGGGTTCACCTGTGCTGAGATCGTCAACACTTACTACATTAACCTCTATAGCACAAGATATACCTGGCAGATCAAATCAACTATACACATGTACATGTAAAAACCAAGCCATGAATAATTCTAATCCCAAAATTTACAACTATCAAACAATATGAATGAAAACCCAGGCGGTTGAAGTCACCCCGACGTTGAAACAACTGATTTGGCTTCATTAGCCGAGAGGGAGAGCAACCCCAAATGAGATCCAGTGGCAAGGTACTCACAATTACTGAATTTGACTCCTGCTGTGGTCAGGTTCAGAAACGAACTTGGCCCCCATGTGGTGCTATGTAAAGGAAGATCAGCATGAAAAACAATCCCAAGCGATATCTGGAGGTCAGATACCCACATACCAAATTTGGAAAGAATCCATTCAAGTTTTCAAAAGTTATTGTCCATAAAATTTTAATTTGCCATTCTGTGTGAAAAACAATCCTACACGAGATCTTTAGGCGAGGTACCCACATACCAAATTTGAAAAGAATCTGTTCAGTTTTTCAAAAGATATTGTCCGGAAATGAATTTTTACTTGGCCCCCGGGTGGCGCCACCTACAGGCGGATCAGCACATAAAATAACCCTAAGCGAGATCTTGAGGCGAGGTAGCCACATACCAAATATGAAAAGAATCCATTCAGTGTTTCGGAAGTTATTGTCTGGAAATGAAGTCAAGACGCCCCACACATCGAGGGAACCCAATACTACAGTCCACCTTTAGCCCTTCGGGCATCGGGGGACAAAAAAAACCTGTTGTTTCCATTTAAATAAAAACTCCAGGAAAACTTTTCAATAGTCATGACCTATTTTTTACTGGCATTAATTGCAAAATACTGAATACTGAAAGCCTGTCTGTTCATTCTGTTAAACTAGTTTCAAGATTCAAAGTGTAGACTAACTGACTGGAGAATGCCAAACACGATGGAAGAAGAGCGGAGTAAGTGCATATATATACTCTCACGCTTGTACGGAAAACTGCAGTTAGAAAAAAAATTTAACAAAACACAACAACCTAGCCTGTCTGTTCATTTTGTGAGTTTGGAGAGTGATGTGGAATGGCATACAC
Organism: Hanleya hanleyi; assembly: GCA_036873755.1. NCBI lineage: Eukaryota > Metazoa > Mollusca > Polyplacophora > Lepidopleurida > Hanleyidae > Hanleya > Hanleya hanleyi. Next base: position 80,078 of record JAVTVY010022772.1, on the reverse strand, counting down.
TACCTCGTCTTCATAAAGCGTAATACGAAAAACTGAACAAATACTATGAATGTTCGCTCTAATATACAAATGTCTCTCAATAAAAACTATTTCTAACCGGCCATACTTTAACCCAGAAGGCCGAGTGTTTCCCATCCGTGTATCAGGGATGTCATTAGAAGGCAGTAGGCATCCTTTTTTGGCCCAATACTATGACCAAAATGGCCCAATACTATGACCAAATTTGGTCCAATACTATGACCAAAATGGTCCAATACTATGACCAAAATGGCCCAATACAGCAGCCAACTTTTCATGTAATTTCTATTCTTGAAATACTAAAAGTCACTTCTTGCGGCCACCTACTTCAAATCTTAGTGACATATCCCTGTGTATACTGTAAATATGATAGCAGTGTTGACACCTTACCACTTGGGACTTAACTTCTCACCAGGTACATGTATACTGGCTATATAACCAGACAATCAGACACAAATCTATATACTGTAACTTCTCTTACATGTAATTACAGAATGAGAATAATTACATCGGATCTGGAACTAATAAAGACCCAAATTCATCTGAGGTCTTATTACAAGAAATAAAGTCATTGACAAATTCAACATAGCAACCAGGTAGGATGTGTCAAACAATGAAATTTGGGTGATACTATTGGGGAGAGAATCAATGATCTTTATCTTGAACATACCATTAGACTGAAGCTCAATCAATTCTCCATCACCATTATACAACTGTATTTGCTTACCTTTTCCACAAAGTCTTTCTTGGAGCGCCGTCGTAATATCATCAACCTTTTACACATGAACTCATGTTGGTACAGATTAGCCGGGATTGATGAGCTACCCTCCTCCATTGTAGCAGCAACAACACAATGAGAGGCACTGGCATTATCTTTGCTACTCCGAGTACCGACAACCTTAACCTTAGAAATGGAGGAGACACGAGGCGGTGGAGATGGAACTATTGGTAATTTCCCCGGCTTACTATGAGAAGATGCCATGATCCTGTAAGTCTGACATGAAGGCAACAGGTAGAAATCCTCACCTCCCCTACAGTCTGTTATCTGAACAACGCAGTAATTGTGTCCCAGTAATTACGGGAAAAGCAGGAAACGGTGCCAGCAGAATTACCAACTGTTTCACATAACCACTCCAATCCTCCAACAGATGTCTCGGGTTAATCTAAATACCCCACTTGTCTCGCTTCCAATAAACAGGTAGATTTCTTGGCCGACTCTCCCAAAAAAATAACCCGTTTCGTTTTTCCGGTCTCACCCCAGTGCTAAAGCTCTTCTCATCCAGTGAACAGCAGCAATGCTTTCTCTGAGTTCAACACAGAAACCGTTGTAGAGACTCACTCCAAAGCCATTCTGACATTCTATAGGGTAAATCACCAAAATATGGCAGGTTTCCATGGAAACTATAACTTATCCTATCATCAAGAGAAGTTAAGAGATGATAACCCAATGATATTCCACAAACTGGATGGAACAGGAAATTTTCCCCAACTTTTGGTACAAACATCACTCAGTAACATGCTCATTGCTGTCCTAACTGAGTGATAGAGGTGCAGTTACACTGGTGAAGAATGCATTAAGCCTAGCAGAGTTAGGCATCAGAGAGATGAGAGGAATGAACTAGCCTGGTCTCTAGTGAGACGAGAAGGATGAGGCCAGGTCTGTAGATAGGGATGAACTAGCAGAGATAAACCCCTGCTGCCCCTGATTGACTTACACCTACACTGACATCTATACCATCCACACACTGTACACTACTGAAATCCTCTGCACCCTGACTCCCCAACAACTGTAATTAACCAGAACACAAAATAACATATTGACTTTCTCCTAGGTCCTCCTAGGTCAGCATTATTAGCTTCTCCAGTTGTGGTGTAAGGGGTTCAGTATTGAGCGGGGGGGGGCACTCAGGGCGGGGAGGGACTGGGAGGGGTGAATTTTAGAATTGTTCGACTTTATTTAATGCCATTTAGGGTGGCATTTCAGTGGCCTATCAGGGGTATAAAGTGAAATTATTGGGGTCTATCCATCCAATTGTGAGTGTTCCAAACTCCCATTCAACATTTCTCTTCATCATTTCATGTGCATTCAATTTGTAATGTGGTTCAGGTAAAGCACCATTATTTTATTGAGAAAACTTGAGAATCTCAAAAAGAGAAAAAGGATATATTCGTCTTTGTAATTTTGTAACTGAACTACATTAGAAGCTGATTTCAATCCACTAATTAGCTTCACTAAAAGCATGATGTAAGCAAACTCCTCCAAGACATGATTTGGGGCATGAACAGAAATTGCAGGCTCTCCTCTGCTGGAAAGGTGTTGATTGTTGGCCATCAGCAGTAAATTGTGTTCACACTATACATATGCCCACACCAGACCATACATTGCTATATTACTTGGGTGTAAAGTTTCACTTATATGGCAGTTCCTGACAGGCCTCAAACTAACCTGAACTAAAATCCCCCCCCCCGAAACTTTTTCTCATTCTACACATCCATATTCCTTTTTTCAAAGCCTATTTTTGCCGTGAGAACCTCGTAGCTCCTGTCAGTAAAAATGGGAGCAATGAAACTAGACACCTGGAGGTGAATACCAATAAATATCCATTATTGCTCAGAACTTCCATCAGATATCTACCCCCCCCCAAAAAATACATGTAGTTACAGGTAACTTTATTCATATTTCATAAATCTGTGAATCGAAATAATTTAACTGAATAACTGCAAAGAATTGGAGAAAAAAATCGTCAATATTTTTTCCCAAATGTTAGTACCCCATATCTTCTCATGTATAAAATGATCTCAAGGGTGAAAACTTGTTGCAGACATCCGGTAAATACATGGAAATCACTTCCTATGAAATCCAATAGAAAGCTAATACCAGCTTAAATATCTCTTGTATTCTAGATACAGGCTCATGCTTTCATAACAAATGTATTTATAACAACTGTGACATATGGAAACATACGTTCCAATATCGCAGACAACTGACGAAGTACGGGTTAGCTGTGATAGCGATTGCACCCCCCACCAAATTCCGTTCTTCTATTTCTTGTTTACATAAAGTAACCAGCTATCGACATGCCTCAGGTAAACATAGAAGATGCCTTCGTCAATGCCTAACAGTCGGTACATCCCCCCTCACACCACGATGTATATGTCATCATGAACTGTACTGGTGAAGTCAGTCAATGCAGAAATACAGCCCATTCCTGTTACTGCAGAGCTGCAACTTGTTTCCGAAGAAGTAAAGAAAACAGACGCAGAAAGGAAACAGACAAGCCATGCCAGTTGCCATAGTTAGTATATACAATAGAAAATATTGATGAACCGGAGATTATTGGAGAGTGAAATGTACCAGTTTATAAATGGAAACCTGATTGAACTGACAAACTCTTTCTAAAACTGATTATACCTCTCATTCTGAACTAACATGAATGGAATTGAGTTTCCTCATCAGCAGATGTTCATGTGAATATAATATTCCTCATAAAAGTTTCAACATCGTAAATGTTTGAAAGAACCTAATGTGGTGAAAGAACCTAATGCGATGAAAGAAATATTTAAATAAATGAAGACATCCAAATTCAGAAAATATGAGTTAACTCTTTAGTTTAAGAGTAGAGTTTTGCCGACAGCCCTCAGGTACATTACCACATCAGTTCATTCAGCCACTCTCTTTTCTATCTCTTTAACATAGGGGGGGGATTTTTTACTATTGATAACTGTTGTATATATACTAAATATAAATCCTACTATTCCAAGAAAGGACCATTATGTTCATCATCATTTTTTGTCAACTTCAGTACGAAAATATTTCCTAGATTAAAGACATAGGAAATGAACTTTATGAACAAACCACTGGAAACTGCTGTCTCTATACACCTGTCAGTGTTATTGGCGCAGCTCCATTGTTAAAGAATTAATTTGAATTTTGTGCAAGTCATAGATTGAACAGAAGTATATGTTCTTACATTGTACTGAACAGAAGTATATGTTCCTGAATTAGTACTTTGTGTAATGTGGTGTTTAATTTCTGCACGTCAATCTCAAGTTTATTTTCAAAGCAAGATGAGCGTTACAACAGAGAAAATAATTTCAACGCCTTCTTTGTATTCTCAGGTTTTTTCTCCACCCTTGATCAAACAGATCAAAGACAGATGTAAATGTTTAACCCAAAGTCAGTCAGTGTTAATCCAGATTTATCTAACTTCTGAAGAGGGAATGACCTGGCTGCCTCACAAGTCCAGACAGTGTTGTATAACTGCACCAAACAATTTACATTAGGGGGTAAGATAACACCTGGGGTGTGTACTTTATTCAATTCAATCCTAAACCTTTGCTATTAGCAGTCTTACTTGATGACCAGCAGGCTGGGGAAGGGTTATAAACAAATCAGGAAGGATTGCACTAGAAGTGGTCTGGCCCCCTACTTCAAGCTTGTATAAGGGGTAGTGTACACTTGTCACCTGTGCTCCTATCTCATCTACATTTCTCTATACCCTAGCAATCTAGACCCACTGGCATGCCACCAGTAACTCAAGTCCAGCACCTTCACTCTAATGTACGTATGACAAGCACAAGAAATAGCCAAGAAGCTGAAGAAATAGCATGATTATTATGTAAGCAGAATGACATACGAGAAATATCATTATTCTTCAAACAATATATGCCAAGACGTACCAGAATAGCAGGATTATATAACCAATCATAGAAAACTGAAGAAATAGCAAGAAATCATCAAATGGTACGCCAGAAAATAGAAGAAATACCTTGAAGTCTACTGATTCAACAACATGCCAAGAAATACACTGATTATTGATCCATTATGCCCGAGGGGATTGGTTATGTTAGATATTCATCAAACAATAGGTCACAAAATAAAAGAAATACCTAAATATTCACTGATTCATCAATATAATATATGCCATGAATTACACTGATTAATGATCCAAAGGTATGTCATCAACATTGATTCTAGTAACGTTACCTGTCAGGTAAACATAAATGATAGCACAGAATACAGTAAATCCTCTACTAATCCATTCATCCTAGTCAATTACCAATCACATTGACACAGTCATTCTAATACAGTCAATCAGTCTCTAAAATCATTAAGATATTATCCGCTAGATTGTGGCCTCAATTTGTCAACTTCCTTTTCTAATAAATTTGATCACCTCCTGAGTTTATGGTCAGACATTTCACTTCCTGGAATTTCGTGTATCATAAATTTTTTCATTTGCGATGGATGAGGTCAAAAGCTCCACTAAATTCACTCAGTATTGGTTGGGGGTCGCTGGAAATGCTGAGAGCAGAATGTAAAATTTGTGTTTTATTTAGAGGAGAATTCCTGACCCTCCTGACTTTACACCCTCGCTTTTTTGGATCACTGGCAACAAATTGGGGGAATCATTACATCCTTAAATTTACACTTCAACTTATGTAAACCATCCCAGCTAGCTCCTACCAGCATCTTCACACCACATGTGCTAGCTCAGACATGGGGTAGAGTCAGTTTGTTATCCTGCAGCATTACCCCACTGTGAATTAACAAGGGGGATACAGCAGTCCATACCACCCAATGGAGGAGGAGGGGTAGGGAGATATAACTCAACCACCACCACCTCCCCCGCCCCCCACACCCCTTATTAAATTTTCAGTTCTGATATTTATTCATTTATTTATTTCACTGTACATGCTAAATTCCAACAATTATGAAGGCTAAATAGGAAACTAATAATGTATCTATAGATCAATATTTTGTGATGATAGATTGAATGGAATACCTACAAGGAAAACCTCAAGTTCATACCTTCTCTCACAAAAAATACACTCGAGAAATATAGCTGATAGCACTGTCACGGTAATACGTTTATTGGACCCATGATGGGCAATTATATCAGACACATTGACTGTATTTGAAGACCAAAATGATATAACTGTGATATACCTTCCATTATGGTAGCTACATAATATGTTAACATGACTGATGGTCTTTTTATGAGCTGATAAGGAAGGAAAAGTTAACAGACTACAGCTGGTAACTGGTAAATATCTTTTGTAATTCCTCAAGCCTCAGAACCCTTCTGATGAACATATCCTCTCCATATGAGCTACTTTGGTATCTCACAAAGCATGTGATAGGTAATCTCGGCAGCCATCATGTCACCATAGCTAAAATTCTATCTGCCTCTCGTCTGTCTTACGGAACATAAAATACAGCCGCTAAGAATCTGAAAACCAATGGTCTCACATTGTAGTATTTAAGTGAGCTAGGATGAACATGAAATTCAAGAAAGATAACTCAGACTGGAAGAATCTACAATAATCCAGAGAAATGTGAGTGAAGAAATGCAAGAGTAAATTCTTTTATGGCTGAGAAACAGCATTACTGCTTTCCATTTATATCGGAACTTGGCAACCAGCCAACTGTGTGTATGGGAGATGTTGGTACACTGGTAGACCATGTAAAACAAGGAATGTAGATCAACTCTTCATCGTTTTCTAGAACAGCTCTTCAAAACATACTCTATTCCTTGGGTGAACATGCACTCTTCCTCAGGTGAACGAACACTCTTCGTCAGATGAACGACAGAATGAGGTTGTAATTAACAGAAGTGTAATAAACCAGAGTTCGAATTTGGCACCTGTCCGTCAGTCCGAGACTGGTAAAAAATCAAACGGACTGGTGTGAGTGACTGAACAACAAGTCCGTCGGACTGGTAACAAAAAAGCTCTCAGTTCATTGTGTAAACTATTTGTCTGGATATCTTCGCACAATTTGTAAAGGATGAAAAATGAAATGTCTGTTTTCGGTTACCCGATCAAGTTTAAATAAATCGTGGGAGTCTAAAAAAAATTCCAACGAAATCACGACCACGTTTTACGACCCACGACCGCGTTTTACGACAACAACAACAACCGTAAAGCGGTGCGAACACCGTAAAGTGTGACTGTAATGCAGCATGGCAATGCAGGTGGGCGATCTTTTCAGAAAATAAAGCTCCCAATTCCAGGCCGGGAATCGAGAAATCAGCACTATAAATACGCTCCAGTCGACCTGATCATGTTTACCAGGACAATTTTAAACATATTCTCCATCAACTTCGAAAGAAATCTACAGATTTTTTGGCTTGAAATGGCATTGAAGCAGTGTTTTTCGCGACGACATGTGCAGTCAAAGTCTAGCCGACGGGGTTTATCTTCACACGCGCGCAAGAAATTCAAGAAATGCACAGTTATTAATTTCTTATTTAGTAGCAACCACCACAGAGCACAAAATATTCATGATGACAAATGTTCCCACATCATCTTTTATTTAATATTAACAGACTAGTAAAAATATTTGCGGACTGGTTACATTTTTGGCTCACCAGTCCGGCGGACTGGTTCAAATTTTTCTTAAATTCGAACACTGTAAACCAGCCTGTGCATATATAAGTAATGACCAGTGATAATGCATATGGTCACAAAAATAATGTTACCTTTTCTATCAGACTTTTTTTGTAAATTATCTTAAAATTTTGCCTCATGAATAGTTTACTTCCTAATTATTCTCAACAAAACAATATTTCCTACATGTGCAAACCGACAAGTAAAAACAGAAGGAAGACTGGTCTCGGTGGATTACTGTTCTGATAGTAAGCCCCGTTGTCTGTGCTGAACTTCACATTAGGGGCCATGTACATTTCCCTACCCTTAACTTGTCTTAACCCTTAGAAAACAATGTGACCCCAAATCCCCAATACAACCTGCAAATGCAAGATTCTAAACATGCAGAAACCCAATACCTTCACCTTAAGACTGCATTAGCAACAAATCATTTACAGGGAAAACTAATGGAGCACACTGACCTATTGATAGCCCCAGAAGTGTGGATGTACCTCTGCAATGTACCAACTAAGCCTCACTGAAGGCAATAAGACTTACTGGTAGGGTGTCTCACACACAGTCCAGGCAACATACATGTTCACAACTAGGCTCTCCTCTGACACCCAGTTATCTCTAATGACTGATAGCCCTCATAAATTACAACAACTTCCCAGGTTAATGGTGAACCATCCACCAATAAGGCTGAGGAAATGCTCATCACTAGAAGTAGACAGGTGATGTACTTCATTAGCCAGTGTAGTCACCCTATTACAAATATCGACAGGGAGAAGTGGGAATCTTTCCAGGAAAGGTGTGGAGAAACTTGTGACGATCATTAAGAATTTGTCTCAATTAGCTGGGTGAATCCGTTAATTAATGTTCATTGAATTTCCACTGGGTGGCAACTTGTTGTCTGACAAATTACCTAGGGTGAAGCTTGCCAGAAATTCCTAGGAATGGACAAACAAGAGAATTACAGACTACTGAGCAGACCATATTCAATGGGTAGCCTTGCAGAAGCAGCACATCTTATCTGTGAAGTCTCACTCACATTTAAGAGGTGATCAGAGGATACTGTACATTTTAGTATGGACTCCAGTTCCATAGGTAATATATATATATTTTTCATATTTTACTGCACTACACTGAACAGAATTCTCACTGATATATGTTCTTTCTTGAAGTGACTGATCAATATTTGATACAAATTCTGTGGGTGACTGAACGTTAATAAGGTGATTGAATTGTGTGTATGCAGAACATGCAGAAGGTTTTTGAATTAATTGTGGATATGATTTTGTAAACTTTTTTGTTCACGCTATTCCAATCTTGAAAATTTAATTTTTTGTTTCACCTGTGCAGTACATGTACATATGTGTGTAGTACTTACCTTGAGTAAGGACAGCAGCAAGAACACCAGAATAACTCAAGGAGTTGCCTCCCTTGTGTCAGTAAAAGAACAATTGGTTGAAAGGAACAGTGAAGCATACAGTTCAATATATATGTACTCTTTGTAACAATCTCTGTGGAAAGCCTTTTCTCGAAGTCAATTCTTATAGTCTATATAGGATTTTAAGGCCTGGACAAAACCTGGATCAAAGAGAGAGGAGAGAGGACGTACCTGGAAATGCAATATAATGGTCCATATCAACCCCAGTGTGAGCTTTGGATTACCATCCACTATCTCATCTGCACGAATGTTTACAAGCTTGATCTGAAATACAAATCCTATATTGACAATTTCATTCAAAGATTTTTATTTCAGAACATATACTCAAACTATGTAATAATACAATATGATGTACAAGATTCAAACAAATGAAATAAGCCAATAAAAGATCCTCTTGAATGGTGACGTTTGGTTAAGGTATTCCTGTCCAATCTAAATTTCCACTGAAAGTTTGTCGTTTCACATCGGTTCTGCCATTTACATCAGTTTTTTTTACTATATGTATCAATTCTGATTCATTTTGAAGAACCATGTTTCAACAAAAATCTTTTACTTCAGCCCAGTGTCGACTCCGGATATATACGTTCCGAGAAACTGTCGGACGTTTGATCGTTTTTCGAAAGAATTTGGAGCCACGTGTGGAAAAATCAAACCAGACACGGCTTACTCCAACTATAACGTATTACATGTATTTCATTAATTATTTCACGTGAGTTCGGTGTTTATTATTAAAAAAGACACTTATTTATGTGAAGATCGTAAAACAGAGCGTCATTTATTCAGAAAAGTTTGTTGAAACGCGTAAAAACGCACCTTGTTTGCAAGCTTCAACAACGAAAACCCGGAAGGCAATCCCAACGTTAAAGATGTCAAATTGAAGGGCAACAACTCTGCTATCATTCTTTACAACCTTTCTCATGTCACGTAGTAAAAATGCGTCGATTTTATTGGGTGAAATGGTCATGTGTTTCGAGTCCTTTCCATTCAACTCCAATAAACCCGGGAAAATGCTGATCACCTGACGTAAGCCGACTTCCTGATTGGTCAAACTGCTCCAACTGCTCATTAGCATAATATATTCACGAGTTACGCATGCGCCCTGGCCGATTTCGACGGAGTCAGAATGGCACTTGGTTTCGCTGAGGGAAGCCACACTTCGCGTAAACAAAAGGATTTTTACCGATTTACTTGGAATATTCAATAAATATTCAATAATCGTTATGCTACGAGTAACCAGGAATACATACTGTGACATCTATAAGAATTTAGACGAGTTATTAAGTGGAGATGAAGCAAAACAGACCGTCCATCGGCAGTACTCTGAACGTGATAGAATTCTAACTTGAGTTTTACGGTACACAATTTTTGCCGAATTACGATTCCTATATATTTCTAAAGCTGTAAAATGCCAAATATTTTCTGAGTGTATGTTCAGTGTTTCAAATTGATGTATCGTGCATCAAATACCATCCATTATTTCAATTTATTTATAAATTTCAACGACCAGACAGTCGCCTCTTTTGAGCCGATTTTGAACAGTTCAACTCTGCTCGACAGTCTGGCACTCACACGTTGACCAGCGTATAACTGGCCGACAGGACAAGGGTTAAGTTTGGTCAAGTTAGATTACGCCTTGCCTTATGTGCTATACAAACACAAATTCTCCAGTAATATCACAATTACAATAATAACACTGATGAATTAATAGTTCTGGTTACTCCAGAAATTACTCTAGAAAGTTTGCAATACTCAATTTCTAACTTTAACTCTGCAGAATTATCTTAAATACTGTAGACAGATATATATAATCCATTATAGACTCACCCCTCTATGTTTGAGAAAGTTCAATGATATTTGTACATTCTGTAGTTTGTGAAATCTCATGTGACCCCTCTCTCGTGGCTGAAAGTGAAAATATCAAAGTTGTTTAATATTGCTACTAACAATCTGCTACTAATGCAAATCCTGTAATAACAGAATAGTGAATATCAGGCAAAACTTGTTTGTACAGGACAGTTTGGCAGATGTCCATTGAGAAGTTATTTCCAGGCTTGAGTATATACATGAAATATAATATGCAGTATGATGTCTAATAGAACTCAACTTCCTTCAAAAGGTATCAAATTATTAAACAAGTATTTCTTTATTATGTGTTTTACACAAAAAAGGTTCACTACTCCTGAACATACTTACCAAGTTATCCTGTGATAGCACCTCCAAAAGTGAGAGTAGATTGTGTCCATCTCTAAGGTCATCAAACAAGTCAACGATCCTTCGACCAGCCTGAAATCACAAGTACACCAAATGCATTATACATGTCAACAATTTTCTTTTGAAAAAGCACAATATTGAAGAACGAATTTATTTCTTTGTACAGGTAAATGTACTATGTTAAAGTAATATGTAAGGTACTAATTAGGTAATATTCAGCACATATCAGAATTTCATTCCCAAAAGCATACCCCAGGTCAAATAAGAAGAAATGGGTAAAGAAGATGTTCTCAAAAGGTACATGTACATGTGTGATATGTATTTTAATACAATTATTCATGTAGATGACATGTTTGCTATTAACTAGGATGCATAACATAGCTGAATCCTACAGGCAAAAGGGATTCATAATAAGGGGGATAACTCTTTGATACTCAAGGACATGGCAACACAAGGAGAGACAGAGAGAATTACATTGTCACGTTCAGCAATATTTCAGCTTCATGTATGTAGTGAATAGCAAAACAAGTTGAAAATTTGAAGCATTTTAAATGAAAATTGAAATACACCAGAAAATAGCAGTCTTCTAGATGGAAACAAAACTGTACACCTATTATGGAATCAAGAATAAGCAGCAGAAAATAATACACTTTTCAAGCAAGCCTCATAAATCAATGAATATGTTTTCCATAAAATTAGTTGTGGATTACTTCAGAATCTGTTGCCACCTAAACCTTTCAAACTAATTGATGAGCTTATCCACATTTTCCCCTCTCATGTCATTATCAAATTCATGTAGACATTGTCCTATTGTAAACTATTTCACAACAATCAAACAATTTTTCATGCTTCAAAAAAATAAAAATATTTCAAATTTGACCATGTACATGCAAAGGAATAAAATACTGCCTACTTTAACTTCTACATCATCAAGACCCGGTTCAATCATGATATGCTAAAGGAATCAACAAATGACAATGAAATGGTCGAAGAAACAGAAAAATAAGGTTTACAAACATGGCCAATCAGCAGCTATATCATTATCATGCTGCTGAAAAGTTACAAGCTAAAATTATAATATTACTTTGCACTCTGGAGAATGTTACTTCATGCAGGGGACTGGTCAACTAGAGAGACACGAGACATGCACAGGATAGAAGACCTGTCAAAAACACACGAGTAACGATTGTGTCACCGTCAAGTTTGGTGATGATCTGTTGACCAACCTTATCAAATCTCCAGTGCTGCATGTAGTCAACAGGGAGAGGATACCACTGGCAGATTAAATACAACAGGTACATGTATAGCCTTAATGTTTATGGAGTATGGAGGACACACCTTAAAATACTTTAATATTTTGACATCACTAATACTGTTAAATCTCCGGGTCTAATAATTCAATCACAGGAAGTGAAATTTCCCACCATCAACTCAGGGGGTGATCAAATTTATTAGAACAGGAAGAACAAAATGGTTCAAAATAATATAAATAATTCTTTATTTCTCCATTATTTTTATCGATTTTAGAGGGTAATCAACTTTATCAGAACGACCGATTGAATTTTGTCCAAAATTGGGAGTAACTGAGTTTTACTTGGGTGATTACACTATTAAAGCAGTTACTGTACGTATTCCAGGCTTGCATCAAGAATATTACCAGTTCTAAGCAAATCAACTAGAAGTGTGTAACCTTAGTCTGGGCTAGCTTGAAAGCACTGGTCACTGCCAATCTGTTCATAATGCATGGTATAGTTGCACAGTAAGATTGGGATGTATCTTGTTGATGCAGATTCAAAACAAAAATCGAGAGATGTATCACGGGAGGTTAGCTGATGCTGGAATTGAACTATTCAAACAACGAAACCTACATAATTAGTGTCACTCATGATCCCACATGTGTCGACACCGCATCTTGTCTTTCATGTGTAGAGATTGTGCAAGAGGCTAGTGGTGTAGGTGGTTTAACAAGTGCCAGTACCATCCAGGTATTTTAATCTAATGTTACACACTTCTAGTTGATTTGCTTCTGATATTACAAAACATATTAAAGATATTTTAAACATCTTCAAATATTCAAACAATCTGAATTAAAACATTATCGATACCAAGAAATGTATGAATCTGAAGGATATTTACCCAAAATCTCAGACAAGAAATTATGCTGTATATATATATATACACTGTGGATGTGGATGTGGTCATACGGTACAAGTGCAGGACCAACAAAATTGAAGTGGTTAATTTCTTTATTAGAGTCCGAGTTTCCTGTTTCAGGGGAAAATACCACTCTCTCCCTACTTCAAGTCTGAGATAAAATATTTGTGAAGAAATGATTGAGTGAGTTGATGTTAATGTTGCAGACAGCAATATTTCAGCCAAATAACGACGACAAGTATCTAGATTAGTCGTCTCTTTTTTTAATATTTGAGCTGCCTGAGAACTGGGATTCTATTCTTTTTATGCCCTGGGGAAACCCTATAGAACCTCATTTACATGACCAAATATGGGGGAGTTCTGTTCAGTTCTAGTATTCATTCATGAAGAGAAAAGTAAATAGGATATGTTTATTTATATATACCATTTTTCCTTCTTACAAACCCAGTCTATGGTTCCCACCCCTTTCCTGTTCTCAAGTACTACTTTCCTTTATGGGTTATTCTAACATCTCAGGTTGTATTTTGTAGGAGAGATTTTCTTTACTGTCAAGACGAATATATATTTATGAGCGGACAGGTAAGGGAGATTAGACCAGCATGCCCAGTGACCCGTGCCTAATGGGGCGACCCTTGTCATTCCTCTCCCAGGGCACCTAGCCTAAGGCCAGAACAACCCAAGGTCGTCAGTATAGACCTTTATATATATCAATACATAGTGAGCTCTGAGAAATCTGTGAGCACAAAACTCTGATTTTCTCCAATACAACATAATCTCTTGTGAAATCACATAAGAAAGAGACCCATATTCTAGTGAACAAGATTACTTGATCCCAAGCTTAGCACCATAATCAGATAAAAATAGCACATGTTCAATAGCGTGACAGGATGATTCAATAAAAGAGCAAAATACTTTTCAGAGCAAATTAATACAGACCATGCTCAATGTAACTAACAAAACAGAAGTATTGATGTACAACACAATTTATATGTGATACATGTATATAGCAAAGAAATTTAAGCAGTAATGTGTTGATGTGTGTGTAATACAATTATCAGAATAATGCAATGTATGCTTTGAATACTTAACTTTGTAATCTATCTTCTGATGTGTTACCTATACATGCTTCCACTGGACAATCTCGCTGACATCACATAACCATCAGTAGATTATATAATACCATATTCATTCTATGTAACAAGTATGTATCTCAGTAATGTTATTCCATTTTCATTGATACATCTAGATTCATAGGTAGAGATCTCCAACTATATTACAGGTATATCTGCTTTATAATATGCTGTAATCCAGCCGTATGAAATCTCAGTCCAGTCAGTGATATGTAATATTTTCTCATTCTAACGTGTCAGTAGTGAAGCCAGCTTGCGCATGAAAATCAGACCATTATTCAATTGGAGAAATAAATTAAAAAAAAGACTGACAATTAGAGCAGTAACACTAGAGCCCTCAACTGTTATGCCATACGCAGATATAGTAGTGCCTGAAATTGGAGCTTATCACGCAATACTACTATTATGTCCCTGTCATCTACCAGTTGAGGGACAGAAAGCAAACACAGATTCAGCCATTTAAACTGACAAAAACCATCCATAAAATCCAGGTAAAATTTAGACTTTAAAATTTTCACCTCAATAATTCACAAACATATTCTGTGTGACTACGTTCTGCTAGTTCAGTGACCCCTAACTAACCTCCTGTACAACAAACTTTAACGGCTTAGTTTTATGTGATAGTACCACATCAGATAATAGCTGGTGAATACACTTTTCAGGTTTGAAATGCTTATTCGGAGTCGGGAAATTGTGAATAACCAAAACAGGTCGAAACTCTGACTATATCCACTTGTTTTCATAGTTGAACTGTTCAATGTTCCTCTGTCTGGGTTTTGCAATTGTTTCATTTATATACTTCGCATTAGCCCTTGCAGCATAACAGTATAATAAAGCTTGATTTGATTTGATTTGATTAGATTTCTATCCCATATAAAAAATGTTTCTATTTATTTTTAGACAAGCTAAAGTGCAGTCTCATGATTTAGCTGAATCTTAGCTCCGAAATTTGAGACTTACATCCCATGATTCAAGAGTACAAAACAGTTGAAACACCAGAAAGGGGAGACAACTCTAAATGCCATTCTCCCAGGGCCTGTTTATTATTTTCTACAAAAAAAAACACTGTTTGCTGCTGACATTTCATTCTGTGATTGGATCTGGCAGTTTCTAGTCAGATATATAATCTGTCCCAATGACAGGATGTACCAGTGAGTAGTCGGAGGTAATTGGTATGGTCAGGTCAGTTCTATCTACACACTAGTAAATGCTGTAGTTAATAATTGTGTTTTCAGCGCCCAAGCTCCATCATCCAAACAATTCCACAGTGACTCATCTCCCCCGTCTTCAGGTTACTCTCCCTTGGTAATACCACATCCTCTCAATGTGGACCATGACATGCATCTACATGTATGCAGGTACATGTATGTACTCGTAACTTGTTTCCCACAGGATGGAACAGCTCTTTCATCAATTGATTTAACATGGATTATCATAATTTCTAATTTGCAGCTTAATCCACAAACAAATATTACAAAATGTGTGTATTTGGTAAATGTATGCCCTAATCACAGTAATGATATATACATTCTTTAAATATTCATTCAGTTTTACAGTAATTGTGCTCCATTATAACAACTGCATGAGTTCATAATATCAAAGGATCATGAACACTGGACTGACAGAATTTATGGTAAAAGAGGTCATCCAGGACTAAAAATAATAGACGGATAGACCCTGTTATTGTGTTTATTTCTTGGGGAGGGGGGAGGGGGATAGTAGACTTGTTAACTGTTCATAGATTTCTCCTTGACAACACATGCATGTACATGTACATTCAATCTTCACAATTAGCCACAATATTCAGGGATTGATGAGGTAAATGCTGTGGCATATCAGTTCAACTCAGCAATTTTTAACATGGTGTTAAAAGCTATAGCATGAGAGTTGTTTTATGCCACATGATTTTTGCCGATGTAAGTAGTCCTAATTGTGAGGGCCGTTACTACATGTAGGAGACAGCTTACTGCAGCGTATAATCTCATGATTTTCAATTACAAGCCTGTATGTCATCATTATGTCATATTCTCTATGTCATAAATGTAGTATATGCATACAGACATATGGTAAACTTCCATCTGTTCAACATCACT
Source organism: Hanleya hanleyi (assembly GCA_036873755.1). Classification (NCBI taxonomy): domain Eukaryota; kingdom Metazoa; phylum Mollusca; class Polyplacophora; order Lepidopleurida; family Hanleyidae; genus Hanleya; species Hanleya hanleyi. The sequence goes on along the minus strand of JAVTVY010022772.1, from coordinate 63,651 downwards.
GAGCATCTAGGTGAAATGGGAGACATTTGTGAACAAAACTTTCACACCCTCCACAGTAAGGGTTCATATTTGACATGACTTAGTGAGAACACGGCTTTCAACACCCAGCGTAATAGAATTTGTCAAACATTTTAACACCAGAATTAGACAGACAATATCGTGTAGAGCCATCAAAAGGGCTGGACCATAGCAGATCTATAGTACTGATACATGTAGATGCATGAGTGTACAAGTTTCGCCCTTTTCCCATGGTAATATTTGGTAATCTAACAATATTTTGAAGTGTGGTGCTATAGTTTACCAGCCTGATTGACTGAGTGTATAAAAGGGTGGACCATACAGCCATACATCCTGTCCTCTGTACCCGGCATCGTTTACACAGACCTATATACACATATATTTACAGATATATAGATGAAGAGAGAAGCGGAGCCAGTGGGAGTAATGCTAGCCAAACTATCATATTAGTCATAATATACCATAACACCACTTAACTTTGTCTCCATCTAGTTTTCTATTATTTCAATTAGATTCCAATTTACAAGTTTTCCATTATTCTGCATTTCCTGTCGAAAAATACATCTGAATGAAATTAGAAACCTAAAAACACTTTTTTAATACAGGAGAATTGATTTTACTATTATAATATGATTCTGTACTATTGACCGGTATAAAATACTCATCCAGTGTTTACTAGCGAAATGGAAACATTACAGACACACAAATGCATTAATTCATTCATTCATTCAGTAGAAAACACCAGTTCATCAATATTACACCATGTTTGGATGAAATTGTTCCATAGGGTTCTGAGACTTTTAATATTTGTGGATACATGTATCTAAGATATTACAGTTGAAGATGTGTCATATAAAATAGATGCAATAATATTTTTATCAATTCATCGCAGGAACTTCTTTCAGTAATGTCTACAAAATAATTATCTCTAATCAATATTATTGGCCAGGCCTGGGCCTTGAGGGCCACCCAGGCTCATACCCACCAAGTTTTGTTTGCTTTTCTTGGAGATCTGTGGCTATTCCTTTGCCAGGGTTCCCTGGCCAATACAGCTAGATCTGTTTGATATACACAGATCCCCAACTATTTCTATTTGAAAGCTGACTAAGCGCGTCCACTCTCACTGCATAGATATTCATCCCATCACGTAAAATTTCAGAATCTCTCTGAATTTCATAAGAAGACATGACCTAGGGTCCTGTACGTAACGCTTTTTCTCGACACAGATAAATGATTTCATGCTCTGTGAAAGGAGAATTATGAATCCAACTCTGGTGCAAAAACAGTTTATTCAGTTAAGAACATTTAACTCAAATGATGGCCATGTACATGTATGTATAATTGTGTAGATGGTTCGAATGAGAATGTATGCTACTGACATAATCCTACGAAAAATGAATGAGTGAAAAAGTGAATGAGTGAATACGATTTAACGTAGCTTTAAACAATTTCTTCATTCATGTCATGATGGTGTGCCTATATGTGACAGCAGTCCTAATGCCACTATTTTATAACACTGCCTCAAGCACAAAGCCATAAGCATGCTATTTACTTCACACAGTCAAATTATTCTGATACCGAGCCAAACAGTGAATGAGTGAGTGAGTGAGTAAGTAGTAATTAACTGTTACGCTGCTGAATTCTTCTTTATGGTGCACCGCAGAAGTTCCCAGTTTTACGATGTATTACACTATTACACCCGGGTTTTATGAGCAAAAATATCATTCATACGTGTGTGTCAAGATTTGCCTTTCGTAGAAGCCGGTTCATAACAGTTCGGTCAACGTTTATTTTATTTTATGCCGAAATATTTAAAATTGTCATTGTAAATACATTTTATTGTAAGAGGCTACATTGACTTCACCTTATTATCGCCAATGAAAACACGTGATGATGACGGATTTGGAAACCATACAGGGATATCCCTTTCATACAGCTGGAAGCAATGAGTCTCGCGATTGGACAAAGCCATCACGTGGCCGAAATAAAGGTCGTTCATTGGCCCAGACATTGTACTGGAAATTTTCCATAACAAAATGACGACGTAAAATGGCGACTGTCGCGGAGGAAGTTGACAGAATTATGTGAAAATAAAGTTTGTTGCGATGATTTCATCGTAATCAACACTATGGAAAGGTAAACTGTGCTTTTATACTTAAAATATACCGAAGAATCATATATTTTGATGGGGTTTTCCGTAAGTATTTTATATTTTCTGAGCGGCCTTCTCGGCGAGATTTTATGAAAATCTCCCCTCGCGGTATTTATTTATTTTTTTATTTCTTTCTCCCGATTTCGTTCTTCTAAGACAGCATATGAATTTTACATCCAGAAAATCAAGACAGACTTAGCTAACAATATACATATGGTTTTTATCAGGTTTCATGCATGGTAAATTTGAAAATATTGATTTTAGACAATGGTACGCGAAGAGCGACAAGTTCAGGGCCCCTCTCCCGGGCCCCCCGCAGTCTACACTGCGGCCACTCTACCGGGCCCGCAGCAGCGTAACAGTTAACATCGTTTTCAACATTTTTTCAGTCATATCATGATGGTGCCTACATGTGACAGAACATGAGATCGTCCACAGTTCCTATTATTCTGGACACTGATCAGCCCAGCCAGTACAACACCCGGTCATCCATCCAAGTATTGACCGAGCTCAACGTTGCTTAACTTCGGTGATCTGGTGAGAACTGGTGTGCCCAAATTGATACGCCGGGCCAAACAGTCCTTGATCTATCCTCTTTATGCTGAGCACCAATTGTGGAAGCAACAAGTTCCATATTTTCAGTCTTACATATGACTCATCTCAGTGTGAGAAATGAGGAAAGCATCATTTCATTTAATGTATAATATTTATTCTGTAATATCAAATGTACATGTATACTATAAGAGTTACATGTAATTTACCTGCTGACCTTCTCCCACTAACAGTAAGGGACTTAACCCTCAGTTGAATATTAATTCAAAGTCTGATATAAGAAATTCATATTAATGCTAGCACAAGAGGAATGTATAAACATGGACATTGTATGGTGCTGTAAATGGGCAAATAGAAACACTTTTACTTCTATTGAGACTATCAAATTAGAAGCAATTTACAAGTCTGCATTTTCTGCCAAGACAAATAGGGTTTGTGTACAGCCATTAATTACTGTATGTTTAACCAGTGTTGGCAGTAGTACCTCAAGCTGACCTATGTGGTACTGGGGTCAGCTGGATTGAGCTAGAATAAGTAACCAAATGCCACCTGACTGACCCCTTACTCACACAATTAAACCATCAATATTACATTTCATCTGAGCTTGTGCTACATCAGACACCCTTCAGATCAAATTCCCTTTGATCTCTCCCACATATTAATTTAACTCAATTCCCAAGTGGATGTAATAAAAGGTGGTACAAAGTGTTTATCCTGTACATGTAACCACAAAGGGCCAATAAAACATCAGTACATGTACAATACATGTACATGTCATTTAACTGTTGTTAGTATTGTATGTATTTATAACAAGTACAGTACACCTGAATAAAACACCTAATTCATACCCCCTCTGGAGAAACTGAACTAATAAACACACATACTTTAACAAACTCCTATAGTAATGCCCACTATTTATTTCCTGCATTTACAATAAATAACACACAAATAAATAAATATAGATATGTCAAACAACATTCACAGTCATTCTGATAATTTACTTACTATTTGTTGCAAGCATGATTTTTTTTTTTCATTAATTTTCAACAAATACCAATTTCCATATGTCTGTAAATTTTACTGAGAAACTTGCATTTTCTCTCAAAAGTAACACAACCCATTAGAGTGACCTCCCCTGAAATACTCAGCCAAGCTATGCATGTTCAGATTCTGCCTCAGGTCTACAACGAATCAGTGAGAATCACCTCGTATAACAACTAGCATGTTTTGCTGATGACAATGTCACAATACCATATCTATTTTTTTATTAACTGCACTCAGACAATCCGGAATATGAGAACAAATATTGAGATTTAGTAATAATAGTCGATGTGCATAACATTTCAAGGTGAATGGATGTGTGAATTCAGTCAGCATTGTCTCATGTACATCATGTACTTGTATTCAATACAAGGATTTTTATAATCTGCAGAAATCACATGTACCAAATATAATACATGCACATGGATATGGACAATGAATAAATACAGACTTTGTAGCAGCTTGCACATGGTTATCAAGAATGACTCGCACGAAAGCTAGGTACAGGGGTGGAGACCCACACATATCCTTAGTGATATGTACTAGTAACACTACCCAACCCTGACATGATGCACATCCAAATCATACCAGACTCATCTCGTAAACTCGCCAATTAATAGGAAATTCTGTAAAATTATTCCATTTCTTGTCAATAATGTGCAACAGTTTCTGACTGTCAACACTAATAAAACAAAATGCTGATCTGAAATGACATGACATCTGTTTTTCAACTGAACATATTTAATATTACTTTGAAAATGAAGGGGATATTATTAGGGTCAATACGGTAGAGACCAGGGCATATTCTACATATTTTGGGAAAGGGCCTTTTGGGAATGGATTTGGGTAAAACTATCCTAGCACTTCAGCTCCGGCAAGGCTCGAAATTAGCATTGCACACATGCACAAATGCATGTATTTTTTCCACGGTGCACGTAAGTTTAGATCGTCAGGTGCACAGCGTGCATGTAGCTGCATTTGCAAACAAAGTGTTGAAAAATGGACCATCGATCATGATGACTATAACTTATGGCGGACTGCCAATTGTCTTGAAAATTTTGCTAGAAAATGTCCAAGCTGCATGTGCATTGAATTACCCCCATGGGTATTTTTATCTCGGGTATCTCCCGCAGTAGACGCTCCACAATATTTCTTAGTCCGCTTAACCTTCACCTCGTGTGTGACAAATGCAAACTGTACAAAACGATGTGAACATCAGAGAGCAACATTCAAGCTTTTTTCTGCAGCCGGTTGGCAAATAAACAGAGTAAAACACTGACCCTGCTGAGGAAGTGGGAAGTGAGAGTCAGGCTGCAGTTGAATCCGTAGAAGAGTCCAGATGATGTTGCAGAAACACGCACGAATCCCGCAACAACAACAACAGGGAAATTTGTCCAATATTTTTTTGATTTTTTGTAAATTTGTCAATTTGAAAAAGCAACAAAAAAATAGTAAGAAGAAATGGTTAGGGTGTTTAGTACATATGCCGTCCTCAAGAGTGATACATCTCAACACCATTAAGCTTCATCAAAATATTTGACTTAGTGGCAAAACATTTGTTTTTTCCAAATATTGATGCATTTGAATTATTAGAGGAGTTCTTTTAAAGGACGTTGTGAGACCCTGTATATAACACTGATGCCTGGCATTAGAAGAACCCAAACTCGTAGAGTTTACAGATTTCAGGACAAATTTACGTAGGATTTTTTTTTTTTTGGTGCATGTAGGCAAATTGCTGTGCATGTACATGAAAAATTTAGGTGCACACTGTGCATGTAATTTTTTTATCCAAATTCGAGCCCTGTCCGGGGTTCTAGATGGCTGGAAATGCATTCGAGCCCATTTCTGGCAGTTAAATTTGTCAAATATTATTCAGAATTCAACCCCTGTTTTAGATATTTTTAAGAGAAAATTGCCGGCTAGAGTTAACTCCCCTGACGAATCTCCGTTGGTAACGTATTGAGCGTCAGTGCAACAACAACAACGATGATGTTTTCATAAAGATTACACAATGATTGGCCATTTTTACACCATTGTCAATTAATATTATTTTCTGACAATTGAAGGCAACAATTAATACGTACGAGACAAACCTTCGCAAGCCGATTTGCCCCCTCGAATACGGTGGAATATATGTGGCCAAAGATGTCCGACCACCTTCTCGCTTGGCCAGATCTAGACCGGAAGTTTAGCGATCATGCTCGGGACTTCCCGGACGGAGAACGAAGACCTCCGAGAACTACCGAAAGAAGCGATCTTCGCTGCCCACATGTTGTGAAAACTTTAGAAATTCTCATCGGACGTTGCGCTTCCGTAGTTTGATAATAAAGAAGTTTGGAACTTTCCTATGCCGTTTTACAAGTCCAATTACATACAAATATGACGAGGAATAACCGCCAACGTTCATGCGAATTTTCAAAATGGTAAATATTTTGGGATTTTTTATTTTTGGGGAAATTTCTTCCAGAAAATTGGGGAAAAGATCCTTTGGGAACGGGGCCGATTATCGGCCCCTGGAACAATGGTAGATTATGCCCTGAGAGACTGACAAGGAATTCAGCACTTTATTATAATGGCTGTGGTCAAGCTGTAAAAGTGTTTGACTTCCACAAATATTTCACCCATAAAATCATCATCTGTTAACTTTCATGTTGTTCTGCGGGTCATTGAGGTCAAGTACACAGTCCAGACATGTATGCTCTCATACACATGTATACCCTGCTGACAAACTGGTCAAAGAAATGGAATGTTACAGGGATCAGGTGAAACAGGTCCTATTTCAAACCATTTATACTTCAGGATTGTTTATCTTTTGCTTCAATCCTGGAAGTTTGAGAGATTGTATCAATAAACATAGAGAAGATATAATTGTTGTCTTCTTCAATCACTGCCAAGCAATGTGTTTGATGCTATCTGTCATTGTATACATGTTTTCACAACTCTTGTCAGTGGTGGCAAAATTCATCCTCGCGAGCCAGTGTATCAATCGATTGTAACCCATCGATACACTGGCTTGGTTAGTTCCTGATACTGATAGCAGTTCGGGATATAAATAGCTCGAGGGGTTTCCACTGAACCGAACCAATCAGTAAGCGCACTAAAGCAGCTCATCAGGCCAATCCTATGGTTGGCCATCCCTGCCAGAATTCGTCATTTAGAGGCTGCCTCTAAATAATATATACCATGGTATAAAATGCCAAGCCTGCCATAATTCGTATTTAGAGGCTGCCTCTAATTATTTTGTACCATGGTATAAAATGCCGAGCCTGCCATAATCCCTATTTAGAGGATGCCTGTAAATCGCCAAGCCTGCCACAATTCGTATTTAGAGGCTGCCTCTAATTATTTTGTACCATGGTATAAAATCGCCAAGCCTGCCATAATTCCTATTTAGAGGATGCCTCTAATTCATTTTAGCCGTAAGTCGTAAATTTTCGCCTTCTTATTACTTCCACCAATGATATGCGCTTTCACAAATTTGGTGCCATATCTCTACGCTTGTTACAAGTTTACTCATTGGTCAAATTTAATATTCTTGATATGACATCGAGTTGTTTATGACTTACGGCTAAAATGAATTAGAGGCATCCTCTAAATAGGAATTATGGCAGGCTTGGCGATTTTATACCATGGTACAAAATAATTAGAGGCAGCCTCTAAATACGAATTATGGCAGGCTCGGCATTTTATACCATGGTATATATTATTTACAGGCAGCCTCTAAATACGAATTGTGGCAGGCTTGGCGATTTAGAGGCATCCTCTAAATAGGAAATATGGCAGGCTCGGCATTTTATACCATGGTACAAAATAATTAGAGGCAGCCTCTAAATACGAATTATGGCAGGCTTGGCATTTTATACCATGGTATATATTATTTAGAGGCAGCCTCTAAATGACGAATTCTGGCAGGGATGGCCAACCATACAATCCGCAGCAAATTTTGAGTTTTGACTGGTTTGAATTTCATCGCCAGCCAGACTACCTTTGAAGTTAGGCTGAAATCGACATCGGGTGTCCAAGCAAAAACCGCAGGCTTCCGATACTGATGTGCTAATTCAAACAACCGCTGGGGATGAAATGTACGAGCTTGTGTAATAAACGCAACGACTTGAGAACTCATCCGAATCGTCAAAAAGGTCCAGGTAAACCCTCTGCGAGGATTTAGGGATTACCTGGACTTGTGCAGATGGACAAAATTATGCAATACATTACGTTGTTTATGAAATCCCCCTGCATAAAACACATTTCAACATCTTGAAATGTAGTACCCGCATACCAATTTTGGAAATGCATGTTCCGTTGAATTATTCGCCGTTTTATAGTCCGCTTGGACATAATGCCAGGTACGTTGAGAGGGTGTGGTGTAAAAGCCAGACATTTTTAATCTACAGGATACAGATCTTCCATATACCTTGTCTATTGGCTGGAGAGCAGAGTGAGTGAGTGAGTATGGTTTAACGTCACTTTCAACATTATTTCAGTCATATCACGACATTTGGTTCCTATTCCCTTTCACACCCGGAAACCACACGGGTGGGGTCCTATTCCTTTTCAGACCTGGGAATCCTACGGATGCCCCAGTTAGTCGCCTCTTACAACAAGCTCTCTGAGGGGCTGAGGCCTATTCTTACCATGAACTGGATTGTGTACAACGACACCCCATGTCAATTCCCGGGAGCCCCACGGGGCTGGCTGTAGAGCATGTACTTTGGCTAAGGCATGCAGCGTAGGGATAAAATCTGCAACATTGTGAGATTAAAGAAGAGAGGCTAACAAAGAACTGATCAGATTGTTTCAATGTTATCATGATCCATTATTCCACAATATACTACTGTAATATAAATACAATACGTGAAAACAGATAAATGTAAAATATATTTTACTGCTCTGATACTAGCAACCCTGATACAGAAGGTAGGTCAGAAACAATTAACCCTTATTGAGCATAAAACATGGTTAGTCTCCCAGCAGCTAATCGCTGTCTCTGAGTGGAGAGCAGGGTGAACATGTGGGCTTTAAATATCTACTTATGACATCTTTGATTAGGTCTGACATGTTGAGAAAAGCTACAAAACAGGAGCTTCTATCAGGACCATACAAAATCACAAGCGCATCACTTCAAGTATTACACAGCACTTGCCCAATAATTGTCAGACATGTGGGAAAGAAGTTGGGACTTCAGTGGGAGACAGATTCTGGAGTAGTTTTTTTTTATCCTTTTTTATAAACGGCCAGATGCCATATGGAATAGAGAGATAAGAGCCAGATTGCAGACACAAGAGAGCAGACCAGGGGACATCATTTGTCTGGCCCCAGCCATTTGTTTATCTCTCAAGTATTTCAAAGATGCATTCTAAGAATTACATGGATTGCCTGAACATGAACCCTCTCAATGGGCATGCAATGGAGAAGGTCAAATCATTTTGTGAAAAAATCCCCATACTCCAAATGTTAGGTATCAGTCTCTCCTAGTATACATCTGTATAAGCTTCAAACAAGTTTTTTTTATCATCCTGGCTGAAGATATAATTGGGATCAGCTTGATTACACACATATACCCCACCCAATACCACAAACTGGTGGAGCGATGGAACCTTAGGATGGGAGATGTCACGTCATACAAACAAACAGAAGTCAGACTTTCTGTCACACCTGATACAGTTGTGTATTTGTACGTCTGTTTTCATTTTGACTGTTTCAACACTTTCACTTTCGAGACAGTCAGCTAACTAGTGCATGGTCTGTCTTGTCTGCAATTCTTACGGTCACACTGTTCTCCTCAGCAAGAGACCATGTGACAATAACTAAACAAGAAACAGAATCAGGGTACATGTATGTTCCTTTGTTCCTTTGTTTGTTTGTATGTGCTACAGCTACAGGCTCCATGCCCTGTGGCCATCATGGGTCATCTAAAGTCCTTGTCCAGGGTCATCTAAGGACAAGTCATCCCAAGACAAGAGACATCAGAGAGCAAGGTTATCATGGAGGTCAGATAACACAACAATACACATACTCCGGTTTGCTCATGGAATGGGGTCATTATGAAGGTCAATGTCATGGATGGAGTCACAGAATGTTATCCATTTGCGTACACTTCGCCATCCATAAGATGGCTTGCGAATCGTTTGTCTCCATTATCGCGGAGCGATATCAGGTAGTTTACCGTATTCTGTTCGGCCTTCATCCGGCGAAGAACAGACTCGAGAAATCTGATAAATTACAGGTTTTCACACCACTTCGGAAACAGATATTGTCTGGGCTTACAAAGTATATAGGCATGAATAACTTTTGTATCATCCAAGAGGTGTGGTAGATCTGTAATTTTGAGCAAGTAGGCCATCACATGACTGAAAAATGGTGAGTTACGTTGGGATTACATCGGTAGACTTTAGTTGATTGGCTGACGAAGTCACATGGTATTGATTTCAGGAAATTCCCTCTTGCAGTTGCCGAAAGTATAGGCTGAGAATGGATACACACGATCCCAGGGTCAGTCTTACCGCGTATAGATGACCCAGATGGTTACAGGTTGAGACTGTTATCCTTTGTTGGAATGGGAATATTGAAACGGGAATACTCCAATGTAACATACATTTACATCAATTACTTAGTGCAACATAGAGTGTGTATACTAGGCTAGAATGAATGCGTACTACATTGTACATAGCGATTTCTCTGATTCAGGCATGTAAGTATACATGGTATATGTATCCAGCTGTATATAGCATGTCATTACCAATATTACTACAATATAAATAATCCTGTACAGTCTGATGCGGCAGGAGGATGAAGGTAATGATAGCCCTATTTAACACACCAATAAAAACAACCCTGAGGGATCGAGACTGTGGCTTCCTGGGGATTCGATAAGCGTGCCAGTTTTTCATTGACAACGTTCACCTGCTCTGCACTGTTATAACATGATGCAACAGAGGCCAACTGCTTTTTCCCACTACACGCACATGCGTTCCCACAAGAGAAATACAACTCGCAGTAATGAAAGGGAAATTCTCATTGGCTGAAACTGTATGACGACTGCCAACAATACTAATCTGCCAGATGCATCCTCTCAATCTGGAGTAGTCTGGCATGTATTACTGGAGATCATGGCACTCAAAGAAAATCAATCCATGACACAGAATAATTCAGCGGTGACTGATGTTGAAATGCAATCTGTCTAGTTACATGCTAAGAATATGAAATTAATTGCATTTCTAAGATTAAGAGCTCTGACTACATGTATAATAGAAGAGAATCTGATCACGTCAAGTTCCCAGTACTGGTTACACCACCCAGTCACCGGTAATTGCTATTCCCATCCTGTCAACCATGCTAACACAAAGGACAGGCTTTCACAGGACATTGTCGTCTTATTGAAAAATCTTTCCAAATAGCACTACAAGTTTTTTAAAAATTTACCGGCCACAACTCTTTGGTTTTCATACAACTAATGAGCTACATCATTGAAATAGGATATGCAGGACATCTGGGCCATGTACATGTATTCAATTCAGTTACTCAATACTGCATGTAACAGCTGAATATCTAGTGTGGTAAGGTATCTAATAATTCAATAACCTGTCAACCCAAGTGAATCAATAAATTAGACAAGAGGACATGTAACTTTGTTATACAGCCCACATTGTGTAGAGCAAGCCAAACGTGAAGAATTTTTAGAGCTAATTAAATTTAGACAGAATACTTTTCTGAAAACTCCTTCAAAAATTTGTTTTAAAGTGATTTAATTATTAGAGATCTTACCCATAGGTTTAATATATTACATAGCCATACTGATAGAGAGAATGAGAAAGAGGAATCGGTATGAACCAACAGCTAGGCACCAACGACATGTGTGAAAGAACCTGCCCACTAATGATTATTACTGTGGAGATGTGATAGACAGTAGCATTAAGCCCACTGGGCTATCTTCTCTCCACAAACCTGATAATGATTTGCTCTGTCATGTTTCAATATGGTAATGACATCAATTCAGTCTGGTATGATCGATTATTCTCTATATTCACCTACATGTATACTGCCTCGAGACAATACTTCATGGCGTCAGTATGTGCGGCATATCACAGAGTCTCTACTCACTTATTCAGTTAAAACATAGCATCAAACCCATTCACACCTCGATCACTGGATCAGAGTAATTTGTGACAGATTGTACAGCTCTCACATGTAAATACAGGCCATTAACTCATTGATTCCTACTAATTTGGGGGACTGTGAATTTACATGTAGGTGATCATCATGAAGATGATTACGCATTTTCTGATCAAATCAAGTAACATTATCATTTTCATGAGGAGAGTGATTGTATAGGATTTAACGTCGATTTCAACAATTTTTCAGTCATATCACGACGGTGTGCTTACATGCCTTATATAGTACTGCCTCACTGAAGTGCCATGCTATATAGGCAGATATGATACTTCACCCAGTACAGCATAATTCTGACACCTGGTTAATCAGTCCTTGATCTATACCAATTAATGCCGAGCCCCAAGTGAGGTAGCAACAAGTTCCAATTTTACTCGGCTCTGGATTGGTTCCAGGACGTTAGACAATGCTCTACCCACGAGACCATCGCTGCTCAGTCATCAATGACTGGATTTTAGCAATATGGGTGCGTATATATGTCCATCATTTTGTCAGACATTTTGTCTGCGTTCCTCGAAATGCAAAATGCCACCATTGACCATGTACGCTCGTGTGCCATATCATTAACACTGGCAATGTTGGACTTTTTTAATCTAAAAGTTGTTTGATTTGAACTATTTTGAAAGCAATTATTTTTTAATTGTGTTACATTGTCAATGTTAAAGCACTGAGCAATGAAGCAATGTTATGTGAACAATGACATCATTCTGTGCAGTTCATTGGGATATCTCTAGTGGTCTATGCCGATAGGAAGATGTCAGAGGTCTTCTTTGGATTAATCAACATTCACGAGATCTGGTCTACTTTCCACATGTATGCAGATTTGAGCACATCATGTCAATAGTATCTGACTGGTCACTAGCTGACTTGATGCTTGAAGGTACAGTTACTACCTGTTAGGGGACAGCTTGACACTATACATGTAACAATGGGGGATATAGTATAACATGAGATTGATCTAATCAAAACCCCTCGGCTTTCCCCAAGTGACTGAGACCCATGTGTAGTGTGAATTGGGGAAGAGATAGTTCTATGTGGGATGATCAAGGTATACCGGTAGTTGGTTACATTCAGGCATATAGGACAGAAACAGAAAAATTATATATCTGTAAAGGGGCATAACTCTGTAAAATATGGGTCGAGGGGAGCCACTTTCGATAGGCGTCTGACTTAGCACTCTGTAAAGTAAGAACGGAGAGGAATAAGCTGTACCGAACACGGATTTGCAGCTACAGTACGTGAAAGAAATGGGATGACATGATGTTAACATCATAACAACCCGATTCTGTCACGATGTTAACATGATGATAACCCGAAACTTGTCCTGATCTTGTCCCGGTCTTGTTACAAGGACGACATCGGGACAACTTCGGGACGACTTCGGGACAGCATCGCGACGACATCGGGACGTCATGTTGTTATCTCCAAATTACAATCGTTTACGTGACATGTCAATACAGAGGCAATTGCGTTAATGTTTACACTCGTTTGGTTCGTTTCGGTTCAGTTATTAAAATATGACCGCAAATTTTTTTAAACCGGAACGAAGTTTGAACGAATTATGACCACAATATGAACGGAGTTTGACCGAAACGAAATAACCGAAACGAAATGAACCGAACGGAGTGAGCGAAATTTGGACTACCATAGTGCCAGTGGACTGCCCGCTGCTGCCGTTAAACTTTAATCGTCCGTACATGTTTGTCTGTGAATAAAGTTGGATGACTGACAGAATGGCTTGGAAACCCGTATAGTTAAATGTTTACAAAATGTACTGATTGTAATTTGTTCAGATAGATAAAGAAATATGAAGGCGGTCGTCTCTACTCCCGCGGCGAAAAGCCCCACGTGGTCCAAATGTGCCAACTTTGACCCTGCAGAGCTATGCCCCTGAAAACAGCCGCACCACGTACTCCGACCCGTGCGGCGCTTCTGAAGTGTGATCACCTACTGTTCACTTCCATAGTCTACCGAATTTGTGATTACAGATGAATTGATTTTCAAAATACTATAACAACTACATGGCTTGTTGTCCCAAGATTCTGTTATAGTCGGCGTCTTTTGTTTGTTTGTGAGACGAATGTATAAATTTTTATTGTACTCAGAATTAAGAGCCCCCCCCCGCAATACATAACAACGGAATAAAAGAACAACATTTCACATGGGGTACATGCTGATCTAATCCCCATTACGAAGTTAGAGTATATTACCAATATAATAATAGTAATACTTTAAATTAAGCCTAGAGCTCAAATTAACAAAAAAATGAATCCCGTTTTGCGAGACAAGAGAAAATATAAAATACCACATATCTTTACTTCTATTTATAAATATCTCCCTCTGCTCTCTCATTGCTATTTATTATTTAATTATTTATTTTAATATCTAGCGCTGCAAAAGATCTTAAATGAACGAAGAAATGTACCGTGAAATTTAAATAGAGCATTGAGTTGATGGGCCGGGAATCCGAATGGGAAGGGGACTACAATTTCAATCAATCAAAAATCGAAATGTAATCGGGTGGGTCTAACAAAAGAAACATGAATTGCAGGCAAGCACCTAAAAGGTGCGTGGACCCCTCAGCCTGTTTTTTTTTAGTCAAGTAGGATCAGGGCTGCATCTAGAGCCAGTCTAGTTTTGGAAAACATATGGGCACCCAAAACTCAAATGAAACAAAAAACGAAAGTGTTGTTTTTGTTCAATTTGGAAAGATTTCTGAAGGAAATACTCCTAGAAAAAGCTTCTGGAAGCCTCAATATCGATCCGATTGCATAGCTGGGTATTGAATTTCATGTTAATAAACCTCTGTTTTGTGATTGATCACAGGCTCTTTGCGCCGAAATTCACTTAAAAAAATTGGACCCTCAATAATGAATTACGAAAAGGAACTGGGAGTTTGGGATCGGAACCTGCAAAAATCCCTGGATACCGTATATAACAGACTTCGGTTTCACGTGAGTGATGTGCTGGGATTACAGCATGCAAGGAAGTGTAGCTTTATCAGTGGCAATTTATGCATTGCACAAGTGTGATAAGTAAACACACTTATTGACACAGGCCAACCCTTATCATTATTTGGGGTGGGGGGGGGGAGCTCCAGGTATGCAAACTGATTCAAAATTGCACACAGTCAGGCTAAAAATGGGCTCTCCTAATCACTCGTTTTACATAATTTCCAAGGTACAGTAACATGTTTGGTGACAAAAATTGAAGCATTATGTTGTACCAGTTAAATGTGTGGACACAAATATGGTCATGCAAAAGTTTTAGAATAAATCATATGATGTAGAATAGAATGATTTAATAGCAAAATTTAAGAAAAATGTTGTCCTTCATTCAATAATAATCATGAATGGACCAGGCTTTCTTGTATCAGGGAACCTTCAAAATTCACAACGAAACATGCAACCAAGGGTTCCCGATGGGCATAGATAACAGTGCAAAAGCTAAGCCATCAATAAATTAAAAAATTTAAAAAAATAAAAAATCATGAAATTATCATAGCCATCTGAAAATCTAATCATTTCATCTGTCAACATTCAGGAAGCTCACACCAAAGTTTGGTCAGGCCCGACTTGATAGATCTGCAGACATTCAGCGGACAAGAACATGTTGATGGGCATAGATAATAGTGCAGAAGCTAAGCCATCAATAAATAATAATTTTTTTTTTTTATATCATGACATCATCATAGCCATCTGAAAATCTAATCATTTCATCTGTCAACATTCAGGAAGCTCTCAACAAAGTTTGGTCAGACCCGACTTCATAGATCTGCAGATATTCAGCGGACAAGAACATGTTGATGGGCATAGATAACAGTGCAAAAGCTACGCCATCAATAAATAATAAAAAATATAATTAAAAATCATGACATCATCATAGCCATCTGAAAATCTAATCATTTCATCTGTCAACATTCAGGAAGCTCTCACCAAAGTTTGGTCAGGCCCGACTTCATAGATCTGAAGATATTCAGCGGACAAGAAAATGTTGACGGACGGACGCCAGGACGGACGCTAGGACGGACGGACGTACGTACCTGGCAACGACAAGACCCCACAGCCCTATGGGCTGAGGGGTAAAAATAGTTGATAAAATACTTAATTAATATTATCCTGGATGGTATAAAAAAAGATTCGTTCTCATCGAGGCGAACAAGGTACATTCCAAAGATGTTTTCCGTCCTCAATACAATTGTGTTGCGGAAACCTGTCGCTTATGTACGGAAGATATCACAGAGAAACAACTTATTAGACCATTCTTCCTAAATATTTACATAATACTAAACATTTGTCTGGACTAATGTGATAACAAACGAGAAGAATGGAAGATAATTTTACCGATAGCACAGAAGAATATATAAGATAAATATTCTGATAAAAAATATTATTAACTCATTCAGTACCGAGCGTCATTTCTGGCCTTAGTTCCAGTAGCTCCACAGCTGAGTCTCAATGTGTGCAGTGCACAAATGTCCATCACAGAAGCTCAGTCGACCAAAAGTTCATTTCAAAATTATTTTGTTTATGAAAGTGAATAAAATTTGAAACTTTATATCTCCATGAAATACACAAGCATCAGAAATTGTGTTTGTGTTATTTTTATAATTATATACATGAAATTATGCATGCAAATTTCATGAAAACATGTTTTTATCTGTTTGAAAAAAATGCTTCAACAAAAATAACATCGAAATTGTCATGGTCTGGTTTCAGATGTATGTAATCTTTGGCTGGTAAAATTTATAGCTGATTGTAGTATCCATTCCCAGGATAAAGATGATAATTTCCTCAATTTATTTCATCCACATATAACTTATAAATTAACGTTTTTATCTGGTAGAAATTCCGTTGATAGTGATTATATTACACGCAAAATAATGAAGCAGAAGTGTGTTTTTTCTCGTCTGATTCAATCGCGTCTGTGCTCCGTTTCCCTGAACCGATTTCAATGAATGACGTATCATTGTAAAGCCCATTCATTCAGCTTCTTCTCGTAGTAGAATCACCATCGGATGGCCAGTGAAACGAAAGATTTGATTGGATTGAAAACAGTGTTCACGAAACGATCTTTCTGATAAGCCCGCTGTTTTGGGCAAGTGGATTGGATAAGAGCATTTACGTCACAAGGCGAGCCAATCGGGTTGCCTCATTCATCGCGGGTTTGTTTGGGGAAATCAAAACAGAAAAGATGGAGGGAAATTCTGACAAGTTGGTGTCGGACAATAGCGAAATATTTGGGAAATAAATTTACCAAACGTATACGATCGTAGGAATTCTCAACAATGGATATATACCTGTACCTTGACAGAAAATTTGACAGAAAATATCTCGTGAATTCGTCAGATTTCTCAAGGAATCGTATGATTCTTCCAGGTATTTGAACATTTGCAAATGTCTGCCGAAACGGCGCGATGTTCTCACAGATCTCTTCTCGGATTATAGTTTTATTTCGTTATATTTTTCATTCAATACGAAAATGCTTTATATATAATCGGATAGATAGCGATCTTATCTTTCGATATATGTATGGTTTACGTGATATTTCTTCCTGAACAGACCAGGAAAATAAGAATTCCAACAGTGGTGTATACGGCCGACTTCATTTTGGAAATTTTCGTGATTTTATTTTTTATCTGCGTTTTCAAACAACGATCTTGAAATAATTTCTCTGTTAGTCAAATCCAAATTTCAGAAATTGTTACGTGAGAAAATAAGCTTCGTAAACATATAGGCCTTTAATTACATTTGACAATGCTTAGATATGAAAATTCTATTTTCCCACGACAGTTATGATTTGCGCCATATGGCGTCATGGGGTTGAGGAGGCCCAAATCTGCGACGCCAAATGGCGCTTACGGTACCGAATGAGTTAAACAATTTTGAATAACTTTTTCTTTTCTCATATTGCCCAATCCTATAAAAAGTTCATAACAGATCATATTGTAAAACGCAAATAGAATGCAGATCTAGCATGAATGGACGAAATTCTTGCATAAAGCATTCACTTTTTGCACGAGAAAACCGGAATGTGAAATTGAAGACCTGCTGTGACCTTCTCGCACGGACCTTGGCGAGAGCACTCTTTCGTGCAGACGTCGCGAAAGATTTCATCCCTACCTCAATTTAGAGCATATAAAATTATGTTTTTATATCTAATATAAAGTTGATTGTAATAGAAAGAAGAAACATATATCTCTGTGAATCTGGGGATGATGAAGATCGATCTTCGTTGTTTTCTTGAAGTTGGAAATCCGTGACAAATTGCCATTTTCAACTACTATTCTCCGTGAATGTGACAAAATAATTTATTACACACGTTTACATTTAATGATTTATGAGAATGAACGCAAAAGGATGAACGGAGTTTGAACGAAATATAATCGAATTGTGTCGATAGGTGACAAGAAATGAAATACATGTACAAATGAAAATATGTTTGATCACTAATATCCAAACATGTACCATGCAGATTTATGTTCGTTTTGACGCGCTGTAGACACGCGGGTGTGAACGTTACTCACAGTAGGATGATATACCCGGTGCCACAGCCCGTACGGATCAGAAAATAATCTCAATTGTACAACATATTAGTGCCAGGGTTTCTAAGTTACTTTTTAGGAATGGGAAGAGAATCAGCGGGTGAGAAAATCGGGACAAATAATCGGGACAACATCGGACCAACACGTTGACAAGATCGCGACAAGATCGGACCGTGATCGGGACGTCATGATGCTGTCCCGATGTTGTCCCGATTTTTCAACCGGGACAAGACCAGGTCAAAATCGGGACAGCATGATGTTAACACGGTGAAAAGATCAGGACAAAATCGGGTTGATTTTTATTGAGTTCATTTCTTTCACGTACTGTATAACTTGTACATTCAAAACTACAGATAACAAAATCGAAGATTATTACATTCAAAAGGGGCATAACTCCATAAGCCGAGGCAAATAATCCTTTGTTGGCTTGTAGAATACAAGAATATAAATAAGTTTCCAAAATATAGTAGCTATACCAAATACAGTTCTGCAGATATAGCTGATTACATTCAGGCATATGCGACAGAAACAGAAATTCATATATCTGTAAAGGGGAAGAACTCTGTAAAATATGGACCGAGGGGGGGCCACTTTCGATAGGCGTCTGACTTAGCACTATATAAATAAGTGTTGAAATTTTCATGGTTGTGTCTCAAGCGGTTTTGCCTAAATGCGGTAAAGGACGGACGGACGGACATACATGGCAACGGCAATACCCCGAGGCCAAAATGGCCGAGGGGTAAAAACTGAGGATCGAACAGGGTATAAATATGCTTCAGAATGATCATACATGTATCTGAGAGTATGAAGAGTTTGTTTCTGCTGTATGCAGGGATTCCCTATTGAACTCTAATATAAAATACTTCGGAGATCTATTTGGGGACCTCTCTTAATGACAGGGATTCATAGAAGTCCAAATTTTACGAACCGAAATCTGGAAAATTGAGTTTTTTTTCACTCAAATTGAGTTAAAATAAAATTTATCAGCATTTTTTATCCCTCAAATTGAGTATATAAATTTTTTACAAACCAGGGTCATTTTTCCCCCCAATGTTGAGTATATAATTTTTTTTACAAACCAGGGTAAATGTTACCTTCTGTGAACCTTGTCCACTGTTACCAATTCAGGTATTTTTTAACCTTTTGTGTAATTAAAACCATTTTGTGTCGTTGATTGCGTTTACTCGTTTCCATCATTATGTTTTCAGGTATCCGGCAGGATACATGAACAAATTATGTTAGATTTATTCAAGCTGTTTACGAGTAATACTTCAGGTAATCAGGTAAAACTTTGCAATGCTGCCGGTACTGGTTTTCATTTATATATACATGTACATGTAGTTCTCATATACATGCAGTGACGAGTGTCAACTATTTCCCTCTCTGAAAGCTGTTATATCTCAATCAATCAACAGTACATAACAGAACTTTTAATTCCTTTTTCCAACTTCCACACAGGACTGTCTGAATAATACACAAACACACATCCAATTTCAGTATACAAATATGGCCCAACTTGTTAGGTGGTAATTATAAAGAAAATATATATTGATATCATAAAAACCCCATTTATCTATTAATTTAGATCTAAAATTAAATTTGAAGAAACCATTATCCAAAATTTAACATTAACAGAAAAATAATTTTAATTATGGAAACATTTAACAAAAGCAGTGAATTAATAAATATAAAAATATTGTGATGACATAAGTGAAGTTCCAGTTATTGTGATATTATTCAATTACAAATGACCACCGAAAATCACGCTGGGTTATAACACGATGATTGTAGGCCTATATATTTTATTTATATACACGATGATTGTATTGGGTTACACAAATAATAGGAGTCTTGAGGATGATATTATTTTGATAGAATATGGTTAACAAAAAAAAAGGAGGAAAAAAACAACAACGAAACGCTTCAAAACGCTTGCTTGCTCACTCGCTAGGAAGAGTTCACTCCCTTGTCATGTTTTCAAACCGCACGCTGTAGGGTTGTGTCAATTTTCGTTATAATCAAACCAAAGTGAAAATGATACAGTATTACTATTTTCTCAAGACAGACCACACAGATTATACAAAGAAATACTTACGATTGGCATTCTACGAAAACAACGTGTGTTTATTCAGTATCGTTTGTATCTCCCTGCGTTGGAAGGAACGAGAACGAAGAGGTCAAACGAAAACGAAACCAAAAAAAAAAATGGCGACTCGTCGATTGTTCAGTGAAATTACGGTTCATAAGTATTCGGGATTCTTCCACGGAAATATACGTCGATGTAACTAACATTACGTCGGATAAACTAGTCTCGGATGAATATACACCGTTAACAGACTAAGTCATCCGAGGTAAATTCAGAGCAGCTGACGGAGTTTGCACTTGACGTTGTTGTTGCTGCCGACAGATTCACATGTGCTTTCGCGACCATGGGATGATTTCCCGACAACCGGGTATTGAAATTTCGAATTTACGAAGCTTGAAAATTCAGTTTCCGAAGCTTGAAAATTCAGTTTCCAACACACAAATTGAGTATAAATATTTTGGTGAAAACTTTTGATTTTTTACTCAAAAAAATTGAGTTTTGAACTGAAGAATTGAGTTTTAAAACTCAATCTACGAACCGAAATTCGGTACGTAGAACTGACGTGTATGAATCCCTGAATGATCGTCTGCATCCTGGAGGAGTAGTTTGTAGACACCCTAAAGACCCAAGAAAGAGAGCAAATTTCATTGATCTCTGAAAGAAGTCATCTTCTTACAGATTGATACATGTACATGTAATCGTACAGAAACCCTATAATATCCCCATGAATTTAAGGATGCAGGGAGCCCTAGCTAAGATTCATAGCGTCTCCCTTCCCTCACCGCTATGCCGACGGCAAATACATTTCCCTGGTGGTAACTCGAACACCTCCAGGCCCTATTGGACCTTCATTAACTTGAGAAAAAGGGCCGCCATGAATAAAAATACCATAACCGATGTTGTGATCATCATCCCCTGTATACACGGGGTCTATTATGACGGAAATGCCCATCTTCTTGACCCTCGATTTCAGGTGATTTTGAGGCTCCATAGGGATAATTTTAACGTCTGTAATTAATTTTTGACCGACGAATGACCATTTAGTCTGCCATTTCTGTATTTTTATTCATGGCGGCCCATTTTCTCAAGTTAATGAAGGTCCAATAGGGCACAAAGGTAATAATAAGTGCGCCATGGAGATGTTCGAGTTACCACCAGGGAAATGTATTTGTCATCGGCATAGCGGTGAGGGAAGGGAGACGCTATGAATCTTACCTCAGAAGGGAGGCCAGACTAGTTCATGGGTAGATCAGGTCTGTCTACATGAGCATACCTGTAGAACCTGTTCTAGTCCACCATAGTCCTGCCTTATTCATAACTCTATGGTGACAGGTGAGGAGAGATTGACCTGTAACAGCTTGTCTGTCTGATATATGAATCAACCAGCTTCTAGGGGGGTCTCCACATCTCCTGAACATACAGGCTGAAACTTTACTCCTCACAAAGGTGTATAATGCAGATCAATATATGGGATAATAAATATTAATTTAATAGATTCCCTGACAGTATCTGCAATATGCAGTAATGATTTACTTAGCAAGTTTCAAACATGTCCCGATCTTGGCATCTTGCATCTACTTAAGTCCAGGTAATCCCTAAATCCTCACAGAGGGTTACGTGGACCTTTTTGGGGCTTTGTTCTCGAGTCATTGAGTCTATTACACAATCTCGTACATTTCATCCCCTCACGGTTGTTCTGGCATCAAAGGGATATGGTCTGGCCAGCAATGAAATTCAAACCAGTTAAAACCTATATCTTGTAGCTGATTGGCACAATGATCTGACAAGCACGCTTACTGATTGGTTCGATTTAGTGGAAACCCCTCAAGCTATTTATATCCAGAAATGTTATGGATAAATAACCAAGCCAGTGTATTCATCCTAACATATCCAATGATACACTGGCTTGTGAAAATGGGCATCTTGTGACCTCATCAGGAGAGGACTACAACAGAATGGACCGACCCAGTTACACTGTCTTTATAATTGTACAATAATATCATATGGACACAAACTGACCATAATACATGTACTATACATCAATGTGTCCGTGTCATCAAAAAGTTTTATGGACAAAATACCTAAGTGGGCACACATGTGTCCAATACAAAATCATATGATAGATGTACAGTACTCATTTGTTGAATGTACGTTTTCGAGAGATATGTTTTGAAACGTTGCACATCTCGATGCACATCTGAACAGGATTTCTTACGTGATTCACTATAATTCTGGCTAGAGCATAGAGTAAGATGAAGACATATTATATTTCACGACAACTGTATCTGTTGATGAGAGTGAGCACACGTATTCCCTTACCACAGCTCTCCTAATTCTGGTTTCAGGAGAGCTAAAAATCGCTCTCCCCAGCTTTTAACTCTTTGCCTACGGAATAAATATTCACAACTGGCCAGAATAAATTATGCAAAAATATTAATTTCCAATTTTCCGCATATGGTTATAATAATGGCCCTAAAAAAATTCCATAGGTACCGTAGGTAGGGTAAACTATATATTTTTACAATCCTTATGCTTTGGGGATTCATATAAATAAAAACTTTTGATGGAAACCATTCTTGAATTGTTAGTTGTTTTTTTTTTCAAGTCGGGAGAAAAAAATAAACACGCACAACTTACGAAGTTACGTCGCTCACACGGGATGGTGACGCCATGCTTGGAAAACCCCTTTCATTTGTCGCATTTCATGAGGCTATCTATAGATTTTTACAATCCTTGATCCTTTGGTGATTCGTATAAACATGAAGCTGCGCTATCCAAACCCCTCGGCTCTGAACCCCAGCTATTATAATAAGGGTGTCTCTACCAATTGATTGGCTTGTGGGAAGAAATATTTACCCATGGTATTGTAAGAGTACTTTCCTTGAAAAACAAAAGGTTTCCTCCCTTTAAATTAATTTGTTTCTTGAATAAATTGAAAGAGCTGTATCGATGTCTCACCAAAACAACAGTACACATGGCTAGATAAATACAGTACATGTATACTAAATGGCACATGTATGTCATTTTCAAAACAGATTTGCAAGCATTCTTTGCATTGTCTAAGAGAATAAATGAATAAATCAGTCATCCAATCAATAAATAAATGTGATAGTATACTAACATGATAATAGAAATAATATGCAAGCTTAAATTAACATAGGAATTAGTGGATTCTGTTAGACAAGGGGCATAACTCTGCAAAATACTTTCTGACACGACTCATTTTCGATAGGCATCTAGTTCAGGTCAAGAGAAACAACTGTATCATGTTAGGATGTTGTATATGGAACGGTTCTGAAATTATCACAACAAATCATAAATGGATTTTTATTTGTAAAAAGGGGCATAACTCTGCAAAATATTGTCCGAGATGACTCATTTTCGATAAGCTTCTGATTTACGTGAAGATAAATAGATGTAACAAGTTTGGTTGCCATGCATGAAACGGTTCTGTAGATATCGCGGTAACGGATTTTATTAGACAAGGGGCATAACTCTGCAAAATACTTTCTGACACGACTCATTTTCGATAGGCATCTAGTTCAGGTCAAGAGAAACAACTGTATCACGTTAGGATGTTGTATATGGGACGGTTCTGAAATTATCACAATAACAAATCATAAATGGATTTTTATTTGTAAAAAGGGGCATAACTCTGCAAAATATTGTCCGAGATGACTCATTTTCGATAGGCTTCTGATTTACGTGAAGATAAATAGATGTAACAAGTTTGGTTGCCATGCATGAAACGGTTCTGTAGATATCTCGGTAACGGATTTTATTAGACAAGGGGCATAACTCTGCAAAATACTTTCCGACACGACTCATTTTTGATAGGCACCTAGTTCAGGTCAAGAGAAACAACTGTATCACGTTAGGATGTTGTATATGGAACGGTTCTGAAATTATCACAATAACAAATCATAAATGGATTTTTATTTGTAAAAAAGGGCATAACTCTGCAAAATATTGTCCGAGATGACTCATTTTCGATAGGCTTCTGATTTACGTGAAGATAAATAGATGTACCAAGTTTGGTTGCCATGCATGAAACGGTTCTGTAGATATCGCGGTAACGGACGGACGGACGTACGGACGTACAGACGTACGGACGTACAGACGTACGGACGTACGGACAGCCGTACATGATGACGACAATACCCCTAGGCCAAATTTGGCCGAGGGGTAATAAAAACTGATGATGGAAACCGTTCTTGAACTTTTATGTTGGCTAGTCAGGAGTAAACAAAAACACAACCCCAACGACCGCAGCCGCCATTTTTTGGAGTTTCCCCTCTCAATTGTCACATGACATGAGGTCATTTGGAAATTCCCGACGTCATAACATGCATAAAGTCGAAATCGAGGCTGGAATGTCTGCTACCAGTGATTCATGTGTCACGGAAGCCTTAATTGGTCAATTTTTCGGTCAAACAACCAATCACAGGTGTGTTTAGATAAGGCTATCAAGAAGCCGCTGACAACGGCTTTCCGGCACAAGTTAAAGAAACGTGAACCGCTCACAACGGCTTGCCGTAGGCAATGAGTTAAAATTTACACTGCTTCAGATTACATTCACTCTCCTAAATTAACATTTCACTCTCCAAAATTTCTTCAGGAGATCAGTTAAATGCCCTCTTAATAGTTCTTACAATTATAATTATACAATGAAGATTTACTCATGTACAAAGGCATTACGATTTTTACAAGCAACATATATCAGACTCTGGGTTATCATAATTGCATCAATGTATTCAATAAACAGACATACTTCGATAAAGTGAAGGTTTCCATTCTGCTTTTAAATACATTAAGTTTTGTGACTTCTTGATATGTATGGGAAGCTGATTCCACAGAGTCACACCCCGAGTACTGGAAACCACAGAGTCACACCCGAGTACTGGAAACCACAGAGTCACACCCCGAGTACTGGAAACCACAGTCACACCCCGAGTACTGGAAACCACAGAGTCACACCCCGAGTACTGGAAACCACAGAGTCACACCCGAGTACTGGAAACCACAGTCACACCCCGAGTACTGGAAACCACAGAGTCACACCCCGAGTACTGGAAACCACAGTGACACCCCGAGTACTGGAAACCACAGAGTCCCACCCGAGTACTGGAAACCACAGTCACACCCGAGTACTGGAAACCACAGAGTCACACCCGAGTACTGGAAACCACAGAGTCACACCCGAGTACTGGAAACCACAGAGTCACACCCGAGTACTGGAAACCACAGAGTCACACCCGAGTACTGGAAACCACAGAGTCACACCCAGTACTGGAAACCACAGAGTCACACCCGAGTACTGGAAACCACAGTCACACCCGAGTACTGGAAACCACAGAGTCCCACCCGAGTACTGGAAACCACAGAGTCACACCCGAGTACTGGAAGTTTTTGAAGTTTTTGTTTTTGGCAGAATTAGGTTCATTGAGGTAGTGGAATGGAGGTTTGTTTGGCAAACCAAGGCAGTAGATATAAATCGGTTTGCAAGGTAACTCGGGGCAAGTTCATTCAGGCATTTAAACATTAAAATTGCCTTATGCAGCATGATTATTTCATCCACGGTCTGTGGATGGAGGTCTTTCTTTGACTGTGTGAACCAGGGGTTTTTCTAGACACTTTTTTCATCGTGGTAACCACGATGAAAAACAATTACAAATTGAGTTTTTGCTAAATTTTGTAAATTGAGTTTTATTGCCGAAAATTGAGTTTTCTAAAATTTTGAGAATTTACACGCCGAAGGCGCGCAAAAAATTGAGTTTCTACGAAATAAATTGAGTTTCTGAGAAATCTAAACTGAGTTTCGTCGTCTGTTATCCCGTCCCCCTCCCCCAAAACCCCCGCGAGAAAGAAAAAAAAAAACGTGTGACCAGCCACGCCACTCGAGTCGAGATAAGCACTCAGGATTTGTAACTGATGTGCAGACAGATAACTTGTGTACCTTTATTATTCAATCGTATAGCTCCGATAAGGACGTCTGGTCTTGAACTGTTCTCATTTCAGTCGTATAGGTCCGATAAAGACATTGTCCTGAACGTTTCTCATTTCAAAGCAAATTGTTCGGCGACGTTTTGGACGATCGAACTAGTCCGCCATTTTGATATTTCAAAGTTACGTGCCCTCTTTTTAGTCCACTCGGGAACCACTGCTGTCATACTGCGGAACCAAGACAACGGGCAAGCATTTTCTCTCTCAGTCAACATTTCACTTGGATGCGTGTGACGTTGAAAGACGTTTCCCCAGAAACAAGAAACGAACAAAACAGACATTATTCTCACTGTATACTCAGCAAACAAACTTGTATGCAGCTATGTATGACACGCAACTTTGCTTGATGAGCTTCATAACATTACTGGCATGTTCATTCACGATGAAAAATTGTCGCGAATTTATTTATTGTAAGTGTCCTACTAAAAAGATAAAAAAAATTGAGTTTCCAGACTGCATGCGATGAAAAACCCGAAAAATTGAGTTTTTCATCTTTTTGAAATTGAGTTATATAAAGGAAAAGTGTCTAAAATAACCCCTGGTGAACATACTGTGCAACTCATTTTTCACACATTCTAGTGTACATGTATCCAAAGTGGAAGCAGCATGGAGCTTCACATCCTCTCTAAATCTGTCTCTTCTTACATGTACATGTAGAAAGGAAAAGAAAATAAACCATGTCCAACAAACCAAACTGGATGAACATGTGTACAAAGGTGAATGCAGGAACAGGTGCAAAGGTGGCCTGCTTCTCACCAGGTGTATCTGTAGATTTCATCCAGAAATTAATAAACCAGTCATCCAGAGACTTTGAATAACATGAAGATGTAGTTATGGTACAGTAGTTATGTTCCTCACAAAATATGTCTGTTTCCGGATACCTGACCAAGTCCAGAATATTAATCCTACCGTTAGATATACCCTCTGATTACATTGGGGTTAAAACGTAATGCACACCTTTTGGGAGCTTGGCTCTTGGCCAATCAGCATGAAATAGAGCGGATTGGGCTCAGGTTGTCATACACACAAACAGAGAGTTGTACCTTGTTCTCTTTTCAAACAGCTGAGCAGCTAATCGATGCATTTCAAATCTCTCACATAAGCGAATCAATACTAGAACCCTTTGCTAATAAAATCAAGACAATTTTAATCCCAATGCAGTCAGAGTATATCACACTGAGAGTCTAGGTTACTCACTCTAACAAAGGGACATGTACAATAAATAGTATGTCCTAAATAAAAAAAATTTAAATGGTGCTTACTGATCATAATTTATATACAACCCAAACTGAGATCAGACATTTTTTCTTGCTTACATGTGGTTAACATTCTCTCGTGCCTTTATTAAGACTTCAGCAAAAGAATGTAATCAATGGAGAAAAGGTGTACAAGTAATTAGCTGAGAATGTGTCTCTATTAATAATCAGTACTAATGATTTCCCAATGAATTCAGTATTGATTATTACACACACTACAGCATAAATGTACTTGTATTACAGGAGATCATGCATACACATCCAAGATTTATTTACATGTATCAATATTATATATCATTATTAAGATAAGCATGTTATAGCTTGTAAGTATTCCCTCTAATAATTCAATCCCCCTATCAAAATTTAAAAAAAAAAAATTTGGGGGACAAAATTCAATCAGCTATTCTAATAAATTCGATCCCCTTCTAAAATCATTGAAATAACGAAGAAACAATGGATGGTATGCATGATTCTGAACCATTTTGTCAACTTCCTGTTCTAATCAATATGATCACCCCCAGATTTTATGGTGGGAAATTTCACTTCGTGTCATTGAATTATCAGACGGATTACCGTAACAAGCTATTGAAAGAAATATTATTATTTTCTTGACCCTACATGTAATCTAATTACAGATTCAGTGTGGAGTGTATAATATGCAGTTAGTATGTAGAGATACTAGAGTGCCTTATTGACAAAAGGATCAGATCTCTTATCTCAGGTGAAACAAATTAAAATATTCAAGTGTTCTATGTTTATGATGGTCACATCTCAGGTAGAATCTACACTTTTGTGTACATCTCAGAAATGTGACACCTTGAAGACAGCAGCACTGACAATACAGCCCAAACAATCAGTCACCTACACCCACAGGGATGTTCCCTGGTCTTTATCCTCTGGTTGAGGTCACAGGTTAAGAGAGTACCTCATCACTAGCTCCTTTGGGGATGACCCTAGCTGCCCTGGGGCCAATTTAAGTAGCTATTCAGAGATCCCTGATAACTTACTGGGTTACACCTTGAGATAAATCCCCTAGTTTACAGTTCACCTGAATGTACAAGATGAAGCTATAGGAAAACTAACGAGGTAATTATTGTACCACAAGAGATGGAATCTCCAGTCTATTAATACACACAGGTAGAAATGAATGCACAGGACTATCAGATAAAACACCTACACATTTTTAGTCCAGTGGTGCGAGTACATTTACATGTACCCTCATATATGTACATCAAAGCTGGAAATAGGAACCTGCCAAATATTAAAACATCCCTGCAGATCATGATGAACTACTCCAGCTTGAATCTCCATTCACAAAAGTAAAAAGGTCATGGTACAGAACATTTTCGAAATAGGGGTGACAAGTAGTTATGACAGGTGCTTATTTCCAGGCTTGTACATGCACTTATATTGCATCTATCCCCCCCCCCCCCCCATATTCAAATTCACCAACATACATGTATCAACACAGCCATAATTCCCACCCCCTTTCCACCTCTCCCTCCAACCATTGCCCTCGACATGTCGCAACTCCCCACTCTCAATGGAGAAATGTCTATTGAAATGTCCTCAGCTCTCACAATTACATAAATCTGCTTCGGAAAAAATATTCTGGTATAAAAATAACCCATATTTAACACCATGTTCAAAAGTACTCCGGTTAACTGTGCAGCATTTGCCTGAGAGGCTGTGTCCTTTATTTACCCCTCTATCATGTCTATCCATATTATGTTATGAGTTTCAAATGTACACGAAATAAAAACTACATTTCTCGAGCCATATCAAGCACATGTTTCTTAATCATGTCATTTCCTCTGGCATATTTTATCACCCCCACAAATCAATAGAACATAATTATGTCATGTGTTGTTAACTCCAAACTTTTCATTTTGCTTTGAATCTAAATGTACATGTAGGCCCCCTAAATATGTGTACAAATTCTCCAACATAATGTATCAGACTTGGTGCTTAGGAAGAAAGCTGATGAGATGAATGTGATAACATATCTGCAGTGCACACATGCAGAGCTGCACTGTAGACACACCAGGTACAATAGAAGGAATCTGAACGATTCAGGTGGCTCTATGCCCACTTCATACCCACTATCAGCATGACTGATAAACTGCAGTACTCGAGTGTCACACCAGATGGCAGCACTCGAGGTGAAGACTGGTATGCCAGATTCATCAGCAGTTCAAAGAAGCAGACAAGCATATAAACAAAGGTTTTAATACAGAGAGGAAAGGAGAAAGAAGAATGAAGAAAACAGATGTAGGAACCTTCACAGTTCAGCGTCGATGTATGTCAACACATCTACCTGCTTTGTTTGTGTACATATCTGTGCATACGAGAATGCACATGGATCATCTAACAATGTTAGACTTTGTAACCCCTAAACCGTCAGTGTAATACCATCTGGCCTTCTTAGGTCCGAAAATGCGGTATGCATACTCGTTCATTTTTTTTAATTGATTTTGAACACCATAGAAATTGATTCAATGTTGACCCAATCTGAGCCCTGTATTGACCCAATGTCCACACAATGTTCATCCAATTTTGGTCCTCATTTTCATTTCCTAATATTTTTTTCAGCGAAATGTTTCAAACATATATTCAATTTTGAGATGAACTGCCGTAGCCTATAAGCGCGTGGCTTATCACAACGTCGGGTCAACAAAAACACGTATTAATCACTATAGGCCCAAAGACAATGTTATGAATTATTTGTTATCAGCTGGATGGGATATAATCACATTTATTTCTGGCTGCTACAGAGAAAAAAGTGACTTATTGATATTTTGGCCAGAGGACACACATTTTTATACTGCTATAAAGAGATAGTGAAAATGTGAGACAAGCAACAAATCATAATATCTGCCAAGCTCAGTCCCCTGTTTCAAATAGTGTACAAGTGCATATGCCCTGATTACTCATCACAAGCTATTGGTCATATCAGCTGTTCACTATATATCTATTTGTCTCATGAAAACCTAATTTTTTCTTAGTATTATCATTTCATTTACATTGAAGTTACATGTAATTTGAATGCCTTTTGATGAACAAGGATTGCCCAGAATTTCGAGAGGAGGTCACATGTGACTAACCGCATAGTTGGGATTCCCATAATGCATTACACAGTACATCAATTATTGCTTTATAGACTCGGCAATCTGACCACGCTGCCAGTGTTTTAAAATAACATATATAAACATTTTAGATCATATTTCAGTTAACGAGTTTGCAGACTGATATTAAATACAGCAGAGTTGTCATTGTTTGGTAGGATTTTTCTGCCAATTTCATTGATTTTCTCCTTATTTCTCACTCAATATCAAAGAATAAAGTTTGGAAACAATAACTGTTCAATTGTTTGTCAAGTATAGAAGATATTTAGTTAGGTTTCATGCTTTTAGTGAATCTTTTCTTGAATTTTAGAGGTGGATACTGCAATCGGAAACCAGGCAGGGTAACGATTGCCATAGGATTACATACACCAAATAGCATACCTCACTGCAAGTGTTTTTCTCCTGCTAAATTTGGTCTAATATGCGAAATCGCAGTTAGTTTTATACAGGTAACTCATTGCTATGTTACCAGCTTCTAACAAAAAATGTCAACGCGAGCGGTCTCTGACAAGTTTGGAGTCTGCATGCCATGTCAGTTGCGGTTTTTTGTTTTTTTGGTCTTGTAAGTGGAACCTGGGAGGGGGTGTCTCTGATAGAAACTTGTAGAGCTAGTTAGACTTCGGAGGGACAGGTTGAATTCAATTTTTTCTCAGTCCTGCTGGCTAGTGGTTTTACACTTATCAATTCAAACCCTCTACCTTTATGTTCATATTTTTGTTTGTCAATGACCATTCTGTCCTGGTACCAGAAAAACAAGACAAACTTATTGAGAGATCAGCCTTCTCATCGCACAAATATCATGGGGATCAAATTTATGTTGGCAAGTTGATACATGAATGATACAAAAGGACCTTTAATACATAACTTTATTCAGCCAATCATGGTGCCCTCGCAAGCATATAATCCATGTAGCTCCTCCTACATTTAGAAGTCAGGCCGGCGAGACAAAGTCGGGCCAAGATGTTTCACAGAACTGATAGTTCTGGCTCCATGTAGGTTCCACGTGATCTAATTTATGGAACCTACACATGGGTTCTGATTGATAGGCTGGACTATAAGCTACCAAAAGAGAAAGATTGTGATGGGTTATCATGGATGTAATATACACGAAACCAACAATCCATTACTAAAATATACTAATGTTTAATACGAGGATGACTGCTGATAATTCGTGACTGTATTTGGTAATGATTGAATTATCAAAGCATTTATATATCCACTGAGAAACAGAAATGTAGAAACTTACTGAGTACAGCCAAATTTGGCCAAAACTCTGTCCAGGGCTTTTCTGGACAGTTTTTCATCGGGTAACCCTGATGAAAAACAAATAAGAATTGAGTTTTGACGTTTTTTTGGAAATTGAGTTTTCCATGAAAAAATTTAGTATTTTATTTTTCGGACACAAAAATTGAGTTTCCTTCAATAAAATTGAGTTTCTGTAACGAAATGCAAAGATAATACAGCTCGCGAGAAGGAAGAAAAGACTGCACTCACGTGGCGGAAGAGCGATGTGTGCGTTGTTGTTGTTATACGCACAGCATACGTTTTGTTCCACTTTGCATGCGGTGTATGTGGGGAACCCTCGCCTGTATTTCTTTATGAGGGGAAACTGGGGTTGGCGATTTCCGACTCCGGGTACCAGGATGTGGTGTGGTCATGTGATGTTTACCTTATCGACGACAGTTCCCGCCATGAATACCACAGACAGAAGAACTCGTCTGAGACTGATGGAGGTGCTGCGGTTGCGAACATATCGTTCCAGAGTTGATGTGAATGTACAGGTGAAATGTCAAGGATTGGGATTTAAAATGCTGAAAAACTGAACTTAGAAAAATAAAGAACTGAATAAAGATCTATGCATGGAGACATTCATACAGTTGACTCCTCGTCGATGATCAATAATAAACTCCAGTAAATGGGGAGAGTCAGACGCAGGCATTTGCACGTCGCTGAAAGTGAAAGTAGGCGGGATGATATATGTAGAGCTGCCAAATGTCAAGAAATGTAAAGTGTCTCCATGAATAGATTTTGTAATAGATTATGTAATCGAAAATGCGAGACAAGAACTTTGATTTTCACACACGTCGGTTCGGTATTGCTGCGCAACAACAACAACACAAAAAAAAATTGGGTGAAAAAAAAAATTCCATTAGTCCCACCAAACCCCGGGACTGGTTCGCTTGACACCTGCATTAAGCTCGGACTAAAACTACTGAATGATCGATTCTTCCTATTTCTAAGATGAAAAGGCACTAAAAATTGAGTTTTCGCACTTCATCCGATGAAAATTGGGAAAAATTGAGTTTTCATACTTCAGTCGATGAAAATCGGGAAAAATTGAGTTTTAGGCATTATTTAGTTTTCATACTTCATTCGATGAAAATCGGAAAAAATTGAGTTTTATTGAATTCAGAAATTGAGTAGATGAAATTTTTTTGTCAAGAATAACCCCTGCTGTCAAGAGCATTAATCTTATAATGGTCAACAAATCCTCAGAAAATCCCTAATAGTCTTGGGTTAACTTTGATCTTTGTCATCATATGGTGAATGCAGATTTCTGGGAATAATACCATTTGATATTCACTAGAATAAGCCAATTTCTGAACCTTAATCCCATGAAGTCTGCAAAACTTACATAATCAACACATAATAATATAATTGATTTAGCTACTTAAAACAATTTATTCCATATTATACAACTACACTGTGTTTGTAAAGGCCCATTTCCACAGTGTTTTGGCATCGTCAACCACATCTGAAAAATAGCTTTCATGTTACTTAATGGTGCCATACTCACAGCATGAATTATGTCGCGGTGACATCATAACCATATTTTTAGCACGCAGCAAAATTAGAACCAGGGCTATTTCATCGTGTTTTCGCTACAGCACGTCATCAAGTCGCCTGCTGTGGAAATGTGCCAATAACGTGTTGATGTCATTCATATATCATGACATGTGCTATGGAAAAGGGCCTTTATATTGTTACTTTGGCAAAAATAACGGTATTTTATGTAGCTGTGTCTCTACTGCTGTATGTATCGAGTTATAGCTCTGTCTTGGTAAAATAAAAGATAGGTATCCCTCTACCAATGAGCCATCATGCCTCAGATGGTAGGCAGGATGACGAGGTGCAATATTTTACAAGTTGCCCGACACCCCCCACAAAATCAGGTTGTTCAATACGAACAATTTATTCTTTCTCTCCCAAAAATCAGATCAAGGTATTTCTCTGTAACTGAACTGGACTAACTCCAGTGATTTTTAAGGTCCGACCTGATCCCAGGGGGATATAGCAGGGGGACAAGTGTATGGTACATAATATACCTGTAACAACCTTACATAGGTGAACGGATGAAAAGACAGGGATGACTCACAGCTGATTTCTCAGGTATGGCTATAGGTGTTCTATGGTCACAGTCAAAACCAACTATATAGGGCAGATCAGAAAACCTTTAGCAAGTCAACAAGTCTTAGGACAGGTTGTACGATTTATCCTGTCATCTTTAAGGTAGAGTTTGAGGGCCTGCCACCACAAATACACACACTGGTATTACATTCGCCCCTTGAATAAGAAAGCATATGGACTTCTTTTCTGTACAAGTTTCTGATAACAAGCTGGTCCATGTAAACATGTCTTTAATTGATCCAAGAATAGATTTATGAAAGCTTGAGCGGTAAATCATTTTTAACAAGTTAAAATCTGACCAAGCTTGGCTGTATAGCCATAGAGGTTGGCTACCAAGCAGTATACATGTATACATGTTGTTTATATACATGTATCCGAGATCTAATAATAAAATCGTACCACCTAAGTAATTATCGTATGGTAAAACTATGACAGAAGGATAATTCTCTGAACAGAAGGTATGCAAGATGACATTGTTTGATAAGACCATCTGCAGACATCTACTCGAGTCTATCCCCAAATCTTTACAAATGTCCTGATAGCAATCTGTACAAATCAAAATACGAGACTGCACTGTCAGCACATTGATTATACACTGCTTATTTTAATCTCATTAGTTTCACTTTCTTTTCCATTATCACCAATATTGCCTGCATAATATCATCGCTGTGTCAATACAGCAAATATTTTTCATGAAAAGCATGTGAAAATATTTGCTGTATGAGTAATGGTAATGGAAGTTGGAGAGGAGCCATATCTGGGGTTATAAGATCATTGACATCTACAGGGAGTATAGTCTATTTCAAAGGTTTGGTGACAGGTCAATGTGGAATTAGTCACAGATATACAATGATGGTACATATTTATACACCAGTATGCATTGTATGTGATACAAATATTTTTGCTGCCTGGCGCAGACACTTGTCACTGGTACAGGTTGTATACAAAAGCCATTCCCAAAACATCCTGTTACCCTGTGCCACAGGTGAAAAATGAAACATTTATAAATAATGTTGGTATTTGTTATGAAATCAAACCTGCTATCAATGAATAGCCATATTCCTCCATTTGGAGGTCTCTGCAACAGAAATTATCTCCCTTGACTGTCCGCTAGGTGGCGTGTCTCCGCGCATGTCCGTCCTCTTTTTCCCGTGCGGCGTAAGGCGTGTTTTGCGTGAAGGCCGCAGCGAGTGGGGAGGATGGGTTGGGCAAATTAAGATTGATAGCAGGTTTGATTTCATAACAAATACCAACATTATTTATAAATGTTTCATATTTGTTGCTGAAATCTTAACCTGCTATCAATGAATAGCCAGACTCCCAACGGAGGAGGATGGGGAGCCGGCCTTGTAGTCTTGTTGTTGGACTTGTGCGGAGCACGCCCTGTCCTGATAGTTTAGATCTGGTATGCCCAGTAATATCCTGATAATTCCCATGTCGTATAGAGGCTAAGGGAGCTCAAGGAAATTACAAGTAATACGGTGAAATGGTGGAGTATTGTACCGCCCAGTTTTCCGATTACTTAATCGCCAGATAATCAGGTGATGTCATCGAGTCCTTGAGGTCCCTTCGTCTCCGGCATGGTATGCTTGTTCATGCTTACCGAAGTGTCGGGATCTTGCTTGCTTGCTTCTGCTGCGCCCCCCCCCTTTTTCTTTGATGGAATTAACGAACTACGCGTTGGGCTGCCACTAGCGGGCCCAACGTAGTCACCCTGTCTGTCTGCACTGACATGTCTCTAAGGTAGAAGTCTGCAAAAGTAGAGTTTGAAGACCAGGCACATGCATCGATGATGTCGTTCAGTGACAGGTTCTTCCACAGTGGCCACGATGTAGCGATGGCCCTTATTTCATGGGACGATGCCCTAGACAGGAGAGGTGGGGCGTCGATGGCTAGTTGGTATGTCCAATGAATGGTCTTTTTCAGCCAAGCCGCAACAGTGTTCTTTGTGATGTCGGCTGATGCACCCGGCTGTAGTGACAGGAATAGGAGTCGTCTCGTGCCTCTATCCGGGTCCGTTCTTTGGATGTAGTGGCGTAGTGCTCTCACTGGACACAGAAATCGGTCGTCCTCCCGTGGCCCTACGAAGCCTGTTAACGAGGGAATTTGATAGAGTCTTTGTGCGCACGGTCCCTGCCGAGTAGATTCATTCTTTGCAATGAACTCCGGGATTGGGCGAAAGGATACTCTAGACCAATCTGCAGTCCAAGCTAGGGAACTCCGATCCAATGCGTGAAGTTCGGA
The DNA here is from genome assembly GCA_036873755.1 of Hanleya hanleyi. NCBI lineage: Eukaryota > Metazoa > Mollusca > Polyplacophora > Lepidopleurida > Hanleyidae > Hanleya > Hanleya hanleyi. The sequence continues at coordinate 27,053 of JAVTVY010022772.1, read as the reverse complement.
AATTCTTGTAGCTAAGGCGAATGCCGCAAGGAAGGCTGTCTTATAGGATAACGCCTTGATGGTTGTTAAATGCAGGGGCTCAAACGGTGGCCGTAGAAATGCACTCAAAACCACACCCAGGTCCCATTTTGGTAGTAACTGACGTGTTCTGTGAGATTGCAAGGAAAATGACTGGAGGAGCGCTGCTAGGTTGCCATCCTGTCCAATATTAATTCCAGCCGTCAGTTTCAGGACTCTTGATAGGGCTGATCGGTAACCTTCAATGGTACTTGGCTGTAGCTTCCTGTCCTGGTGAAGGTGCAACAGGAAGTCCGCCACTATAGGAACAGAGGTAGTGTTGGGATCGAGTCCTCTGGCCTCGCACCAAACGCTGTAGTAAGTCCACTTTGACTGGTATAGCTGTGACGTGGATGTCCTGTTTGCTGCTGCCATCGCTTCCGCAACTGGCCTTGAAAACCCCTGTTCTGCGAGGGAATCCTTGATAGTCTGCAGACGTGTAGGTTGAGCCATTGCGGGTCGTGGTGCCGGATTCCGTGCGGTTGATCGAGTAGTCCGGTCCACCAAGGTAGTTGACGTGGTTGATCCGTTAGCAGATGCACAAGTGACGGGAACCACGGGCGATGCGGCCACCATGGTATCACTAGGAGGATGACGCAGTCGTGCTCCATTATCTTGGACAAGACCTCTTGAATGAGCGCAATTGGTGGATAAGCATAGGCAAGGAGGTTGCTCCAGTTGAGGGTGAACGCATCGATCGCCCAAGCTTGAGGGTCGGAGATCGGACTGACGAAAGTCGGGATCTGGGCGTTGTTCCTGGTCGCGAACAGGTCCACTAACGGTCGTTCCCAGATCGACGCCAGCTGTCGGAAGGCTTCTGTGTGGAGGTGCCATTCCGTTTGCAGTACTTTGTCCGGTCTGGAGAGACTGTCGGCGATGACATTCAGGTGCCCCGGAACATGTCGCGCTGTGACCTGGCATCGCTGATCTTGTGCCCACTGGAACAGGGTCCATGTCTCCTGGAATAATGATAGGGATCTTGTTCCTCCCAGCTTGTTGATATAGCTGACCACCGTGGTGTTGTCGGTCGCAATCAACACTGACTTGTTGTACAGCTGTGGACTCCAATGACGGATTGCCATGTTCACTGCCGTCATCTCCAGGATGTTTATGTGCTGTTTGGCTTGTTGTGGGGTCCATCTGCCGGCTATCCGCTGTTCGCCTAGATGGGCTCCCCAACCCACTAACGATGCATCCGTGAATATTTGAATCTCCGGCCACGGTCGCTGAAGCGGAATTCCGGACATCACATTCTCCCTGGACTGCCACCATTCTATGAAGGGATGAAGATGATCCAGAACGGGGACCCAAGGGTTGAGTGCTCTCGCCCGTAGGTACGGCTGTAGATGGAACTGCAACGGACGCACCTGTATCCTGCCGAACTGCGTCAGGTCCTGGGTGGATGTTAAGAGTCCGAGGAGGCCTTGCCACAGACGTAAGCGTTGCGATTGGCAGGATAAAAACGTTGGGATGAGAGCTTGTATCTTTGACCAACGGTCCTCGGTTGGTAGAACCAGCTGCTTGCAGGTGTCGAAGACCGCCCCGATGTACTGACGTGTCTGAGCCGGCTCCAGTTCCGACTTGTCCGGGTGCGGGATGAATCCCACATGCCGTAGGACTTGTAGAACGAACTGGATGTGCGACTTGAGTACTGGCATCTCTGACTCCCAGATGAGAATGTCGTCTATATAGGACTCTATGTGGATTCCCCTGAGATGAAAGAAGGCCATGAGTGGTGATGTGATGCGGGTGAAACACCAAGGAGCGATCGAGACGCCGAACGGTAGGACCTGCCACTCGAATCGTCTCCCGGCAATGATGAAGCGCAGGTAACGCCGATGAAGTGGATGGATAGGAACGTGAAGGTAGGCGTCCTGCAAATCGATGGAGGCTATCCAGTCTCCCGGTTGTAGGCGGGACCGTAATGATGGTATTGATGTCATTTTGAACCTTGGTGGTGGAGCCATAGTCTGGTTGAGTCGCCTTAGGTCGATGATCATGCGGAGTTTGTCTGTTCCCTTCTTGGGTACCAGAAAGACTGGGCTGTAGAACCCCGCACTCTCCTCTTCCGTAGGTAGTTCTCGAACCGCGCCTTTTTCCACCAAGGTGTTTACGGATTCCAACAAGGTCTTTGTATGTTCTGGACGAATTGGGAGGCGTGATGATTTGGGCCTGGTGATGAGTTTGGGGTACTGCAGGAAGGTGAAGAAAACGCCTTCTCTGAGCGATCTGATGACCCACTTGTCTTTTGTAATGAGCTCCCAATTCCTCCAGAAGAACTGCAGGCGTCCGCCCACAACCGGATGAGTGAAGTGTTGAAAAGATGGAAGGATGAAATTGATGACTGGATGATTGAAGTGAAGTGGAGATCGGTGGCAGTCAGTATCTATCGGGCTTGCCTCTGCCTCTATCGGAGGACTTCTTGCCACGGCCGCCCCGAGATTTTCCTCTGCCGTAGGGACGAAAATTGGCTTGCGTGTCTTGAGTAGGGAAGGCGCCCGAGTCCTGACAGGAAGACTGTCCGTGGCGTCCTCCTCTGGTAGACTTTGTCTTGCCCTTGGACTTGCCCTTGCCAGGTCGCTGTGCTAACGCTCCAACAAGGCGGGAGGTCTTCTCGTCGTTGACCGATGGCATGATGACCGGAATGGCGTTGTTAAACAAGTACCGCGCAGATAGGGGTTGTTGCGCCAATTCCGTCTTGACAGATTGAAGTACCTCCGCCTTCGGGTTCTTTAAATAGGCCGAACGTTGAGCTTGAACCATGGTGGCATACGAGAGGAGACCGGTCTCCATGACATGGGCGTTGGCTTTGTTGAGTGTATCGATGAAACCCTTGAAAAAGTCCAACTGTGTAGTAGATAACACCGTCGTCGCATTGCCGTCGGCATCTACTTGTCTGTTAGCGGGGTCTAACACCAACTTGGAGGTAGCCGCCAGGAACCAATCAGAATAGGAAGTGATCCTGTGCTGCGCTAGCATCATGTCCTCCATGAGGTAAACTTGTTTGGCCGGGAGTACCACAGGGGGTGGCTTAGTTATCTTCAAAACCCTGTCCAAATCCCTGTCCAGCTTTGGGTGTTTGGTCGGTAAGACGGCGTTGTGCAATGCATAGAAGCTGTAAGCACTCGGTCTCTTGAAGGATGCGGAGCTCCTGAGCTGCCGGTCCAGGTCCTTCATCAGTAGTAAAGACTCCGGAGATGGTGCGCACGTCAGTGGGGTCTCCACCGGAGCTGGCTTGTCTGTGGCGAAGAGTGACGTTGCCGTGGCCCGCTTACGTTTGCGAGGTGGCTCATCGGAATCAGCGTCCTCCTTTCCTACCTCCGACCTCGGCATCTGCGGGAGGAGGGTATATAATGCCGCAATCTTTGCCTTGAATGCTAATTCATCATGTTCCTCCGCTGCACCGTGAGTTGGGGAAGATGACTTTTCCGGTGAGGAAGCAGATGTTGACTGGTGGTCATCCGGGAAATAGTCGTGTTGATCAGAGTCGGACTCGGGACTCGAACGATCCTTTTCACGCCCCCCCGATGTCGAGGCTGCCGGAAGCGGGGCCCGGTCTTGAGTCCGGGTCTGCTGTATCGAACTCAGCTCACTCCGGGGTTCCGTCATGACTTTAGGGTTCCCCGACGGCTTGGGTGTCTGCTTAGACTTAGTTTCCGGCTGATGATGCGACGAGTCTCGTCCGTGACGTGTCTCTGATGAAGATCGGCGACGATGACGAGAAAGCACCTCCCTCGGTGATCGTGACCGGCTACGGGATCTGTGAGACCGATAGCGAGGGGGAGTGCGAGATCTGGGTCGTTGACGATCTCGGTCGGGGGTCCGACTGCGTCTCGACCGTTTAGAAGTGTCACGTTCCGGGGTCCGGGATCGCCTGGAGATCTTAGTGGAAGAATCCCTGGAATTCCGGGTCCGATGCTCGGACTTGTCGACTGTGGATCCGGTGTAATCACGGTCCGGGGCCCGGGTCCGCTCCTTTGACCTATCCAAGGCCGACTTGGGCTTGGGGTCCCGCCCCGGGGTCCGGGTTCGTTCTTTGGACTTGTCCACTTTCGAAGCTTTGACCTCCCGTACGGAAGTTCGGATCCGGTCTTTGTCCTTGTCCCTGGAGGCGGAGTCCCGTTCCGGGGCCCGGATCCGGGTGGGGTCTTTAGTGCCCTTGTCCTTGGAGTCGGGGTCCCGTACCGGGGACCGGGTCCGGACTCTAAACTTCCCATGTCGAGTCTCCTCTCGCGTCCTGGAGTGAGATTTCTCCTTTCTCCCACTACTGTTCGGAGTTCTTGATTTCGATGGAGATCTGGACGAAGAGATGGAAGACCGCCGTCCACGGGAAACGGGAGGGGAACTGCAATCGCTGCTCCGGTTCCGGGTCACAGACGGACTCCTGCTCTTGGAAGCTGTAAGCCTAAGGTCGCCGGGATCCCGCTGGGGTGTCGTGTCCCGATCCATAGGCTGGTCCCGGGCCCCGTCCGAGTCTTCATTTTCTGTGTGGTGACTGGGGCCCGGGTCCTCTCGTCGGTCGGTGGAGTCTCCCAGGATGAACGTGGGCTTGGTCCCGGCCAACTGTGAGCTCTCCACAGGACTGTACGCCGTTTGCTGCACCCTTCCACTTGGCGGAACCTGGGGGCTGACGCTGGCTTGAACATTTGAAGTCGGGAGTCCGGTAGGCATCTCCAGGTCTTCGTTCACGCTGAGATCGGCGAGAAGAGCTTGCGTAGCTATCTGTTTTTCGCCCGGGCTTCTCTTGATATCGGCAGCCGCCTTGAGAAGGACCTTGCGACGAGCTCCCGCATACCTATGCCAGGTAAGGTCGTCCCAATCAACGCACTCCCGGCAGGTCACCTGTCTATAGCAAATTTGGGCCCGACATTTAAAACAAAACAAATGTGAGTCTTCTTTGGGCCAAAAATGTCGACATGATTCGCAACGTTTGGAATGCTTGACAGTAGGGGTGACTACGTCGGACATAGCTACTTGTAGAATGAAATTTCCGTATAAATAACCCTAGGATACGTCTAGAATATCTCAGATTACTTGAAAACAGAGACTCTTATCCAAAACACGTCTTGTTACCAAGACTGCAACAGGAAAAAGAGGACGGACATGCGCGGAGACACGCCACCTAGCGGACAGTCAAGGGAGATAATTTCTGTTGCAGAGACCTCCAAATGGAGGAATATGGCTATTCATTGATAGCAGGTTAAGATTTCAGCAACAAATATACTATTCAAACTGGAATCTAGGACCGAGCTAGCTGTATTAAAATCACATGTAAATGTCAACTTGGGTCATTTAAACAATGCAAATCTGATCAGAGGGAACAAGAATTGAAGACAAAAGTATCTTTGGATGTCGACAGATGGACAGATCAATCCCCTGGACATGAGCCCATCAGCCACACAGATACAAGGACAGAACAATTCCACCAAGAGAATCAATACATCCACTAATAATCCATTTTCAACAATAATGAGATGTATCAGGCCCATAGCCAAGGGGGGTTTTCTGGGTTCGGGCAAAACCTCCTTAATATGGAATTTTTTTTTTTTTTTTTTTATCATACAAATGCCCTTTTCAGACCATCTTCACAAGTCCAGGTAAATCCTAAATCCTCGCAGAGGGTTTACCTGGGCATTTTTGGTGATTCGAATGAGTCGATGCCTTTATTACAATTGTATACAATCTCGTACATTTCATCCCCCGCGCTTGTTTTGAATTAGCATGTCGGTATCCCCAGCCTGTGGTTTTTGCTTTGACTTCCGATGTCGATTTCCGCTTGACATCAAAGCAGTTTGACCCGCGATGAAATTGAAACCTGTCAAATCTCATACCTCACAGCGGATTGGCCTAATCAACTAGCTTAGCGCGTTCATTGATTGGGTTGATTCAGGGGAAACCCCTTCATCTATTTATACACAGAACTCGTATGGGCAACTAACCAAGCCAGTGTATCGATCCCAATAGATCGATCGATACACTGGCTCGCGAGGATGTTTTCAGACTAAAGCAAACACCTTATTTGCCTCTTTTCCTGAACAGTGATCCCCCTGATGTGCCCTTTTGAAGTGAAGGCAATCACCCCCCTTGATAAATCCTGGCTACGGCCCTGTCTATGACATTCATATGATCTTTTCTTCATCCAAACCAACAAATTATCTCATCACCAGCACGTTTACACATTCTGGTCTGTCAATTTCAGTTTCCCTTTGGGAGAAGTTTTTTGGATAAATGTTGATTGGGACTCTACCGTCACTCTGTAGATAGGACCCTTCCAGCGTTTGTGATTTTTCCCCCCTACAAGATCTAGTGAAAAGCTATATAGCCCACCTGTTTAAAATATACCTGAGAAAGTTTAGCTACATGTAACAGTTTTATTAGTTTAACTTCTTAGAGGTATGACAAGCCAGGTAAATGTTCACCTCCTACCTAACTACCATGGATGATCCAAGTATAACATCTGTGTCATCCAGGTCCCTGTTAGTGACAGAAGTCAAATGTCCTACCAAATAAAGCACCCTTTAGGTGTGACATGAGAAAGGAAGAATACAGCTAATATTTCAGGTCACTGTTCACAATTACTCCAGTGGAGACAAGTTCAGTCAGGTGAAAAAATATTTTCACATTGGAGATCAGTGTCACTGTCATTTAAATATGTTTTCAGACATCATAGATTTAGCTTTTAGTGCCTGACTTTGTATGCACATAGTCTTTAAACCTATCATCTTACACACTGGAGCTACATTGTAATAGGTCGACCTCATTCACCCAATGAATCTGTCACTAATTACTCATTTCTATCCTGTCTTTTTTTCATGACAAGGCAAAAACCTCATGCATCCAGGGAGACGGAAGATTATGTTGAAGTCACAATCTGAGTAACTTTAGTTATTTCTGCTGTTTATTGTGAAGTTCCCTCATGAGAAGAGCATCTATTGGTACATGCACAAACATTGGCAGATATTCACCGAGACCTTTTGACCAAGTACTGTGCTTCGGCCAATCAGAAGCATCTGTGACTGTAATCCTCGGTAGCTCTCTATCAAAATTTCATAGTTACAGCTCAAAAGGAATAGGCCATTTAAATTGGTAAGCAAGAAATGAACATCCAACTCACTGTTCAAAGAGAAAATATTTTTGATCTTCGCGTTGTGATGGTGGCGGTCATAACAATATTCAGACTGCTCGGCTATCAACATGTACATTGGTCATCGACATCTACATGAAAAACAACTCCGAGAAAAAAAAGTTATCAGCCACCTACTATACCCAGAAAAATCTCTGTTGACATTTGATTTGACTGACTGTGCAGTTGGGGTTGACAGAGAATAAAAGAGTAGATATAAGAATACCTCACAATCACCTAACAAGACAACAGTTATGAAGTAGGTCAGCTTTGAGGACATCAAGATGCTACTTAAAACTAGAGGTTCCGCTTTGACCCTTGAGTTGCCGCTCTGGCATGAAGCCTATGCTGGTTGTTTTTTTAACAAAAACATACGTCTCCCCCATCCTCCCACCCTGTCTTGAATGGGCACATTATTTAAGGGAAAGTGCTATAAAATGAATGCAATAAGTATCTTAAACAAAGCTGCGTATCTAAAAATATTAATTACAAAGAAGCGATACAAGTAGATGAACGGATGGACAGACACCGGACACGGATGCATGCAAGTGAGGGGGCTATCCCACTGAAGCTTCCATCCAAGTGGGGTGAAATTCCGTCCAGTAGTTCTCAAGATATCTTGCAGACAAGGCCTGTATATACATGTACAAGTAGATGGACGGACGGACGGACACCGGACATGGATGAATGCACGCACATACACCAAAACCTAATCAAATGAGGGGGCTATCCCAGTGAAGCTTCTATCCAAGTTTGGTGAAATTCCATCCAGTAGTTCTCCAGGTATCTTGCAGACAAGCCCTGTATATACATGTACAAGTAGATGGACGGACGGACGGACGGATACCGAACACGGATGAACGCATGCACACACACCAAAACCTAATCAAATGAGGGGGCTATCCCAATGAAGCTTTCATCCAAGTTTGGTGAAATTCTGTTCAGTAGTTCTCCAGATATCTTGCAGACAAGCCCTGTATATACATGTACAAGTAGATGGACGGACACCGGACATGGATGAATGCAGACACACAAACCAAAACCTAATCAAATGAGGGGGCTATCCCACTGAAGCTTCCATCCAAGTGGGATGAAATTCTGTCCAGTAGTTCTCAAGATATCTTGCAGACAAGGCCTGTATATACATGTACAAGTAGATGGACGGACGGACAGACACCGGACACGGATGAATGCACGCACATACACCAAAACCTAATCAAATGAGGGGGCTATCCCAATGAAGCTTCCATCCAAGTTTGGTGAAATTCCATCCAGTAGTTCTCCAGATATCTTGCAGACAAGCCCTGTACATGTATATACATGTGCAAGTAGATGGACGGACGGACGGACACCGGACACGGATGAATGCACGCACATACACCAAAACTTAATCAAATGAGGGGGCTATCCCAATGAAGCTTCCATACAAGTTTGGTGAAATTCCATCCAGTAGTTCTCCCGATATCTTGCAGACAAGCCCTGTATATACATGTACAAGTAGATGGACGGACGGACGGACACCGGACACGGATGAATGCACGCACATACACCAAAACCTAATCAAATGAGGGGGCTATCCCAATGAAGCTTCCATCCAAGTTTGGTGAAATTCTGTCCAGTAGTTCTCCAGATATCTTGCAGACAAGCCCTGTATATACATGTACAAGTAGATGGACGGACGGACGGACACCGGACATGGATGAATGCAGACACACAAACCAAAACCTAATCAAATGAGGGGGCTATCCCACTGAAGCTTCCATCCAAGTGGGGTGAAATTCTGTCCAGTAGTTCTCAAGATATCTTGCAGACAAGGCCTGTATATACATGTACAAGTAGATGGACGGACGGACAGACACCGGACACGGATGAATGCACGCACATACACCAAAACCTAATCAAATGAGGGGGCTATCCCAATGAAGCTTCCATCCAAGTTTGGTGAAATTCCATCCAGTAGTTCTCCAGATATCTTGCAGACAAGCCCTGTATATACATGTGCAAGTAGATGGACGGACGGACGGACACCGGACACGGATGAATGCACGCACATACACCAAAACCTAATCAAATGAGGGGGCTATCCCAATGAAGCTTCCATACAAGTTTGGTGAAATTCCATCCAGTAGTTCTCCCGATATCTTGCAGACAAGCCCTGTATATACATGTACAAGTAGATGGACGGACGGACGGACACCGGACACGGATGAATGCACGCACATACACCAAAACCTAATCAAATGAGGGGGCTATCCCAATGAAGCTTCCATCCAAGTTTGGTGAAATTCCATCCAGTAGTTCTCAAGATATCTTGCAGACAAGGCAAGGGGACGGACAGACATCCATCCAGAGAGACAGACAGACATCCATCCAGACAGACAGACAGACAGACAGACAGCACAAACACTAGATGTCTCCCCCCAACATAGTTGGGGGAGACATAATTAAATCTGCTGTTGAACAGACTTTTTTCAAGCTACAGTATTTAAGCTTACCATACATGTAAGTGATATAAAGTTTTTGCTCTCATTTGTTGAACAGGATTTAGAACCAGCTCAACAACATCAGCATAAAATAGCTGACAATGACAATATCTCAGTCACAGCCAGTTTGAAAATATCTATAGGGTGTACGCCTCAACACTCTTACCAACTCTCAGATTACTGTAAGGATGAAGTTATTGTACAAAAATATTAGAAGTTTAATTTCTCTCAACATGTACATGTGAAAACATGTGACATTCAACCCTATTTTACACCTTATCAAAGTTGACAAAATTACTGTTTATGCCTGGGCAGTTTTTATTACCTTGATCATATATAGTGAGATTTTTAATTTAATTAATTAATCTTTAGAGTTTTAATCAACTTAATTCAAATGTTCAACTGCTACAATGTATTTCTTCACCTCAATACAAAATGATCTTGATTAAAATATATATTTCTGCCAAACAAGGGCCAGGACAGGATGGTGCAAATGAGACAGGGGTCCTGGTATGTTGGGAGTCTTTTATGCCCAGAGGTCTTAAATGTTTAATGATGTATATTACATCCTATATCTATATCACCAAATGCAATTTTCATAAAAGTTTTCAGACTATAACGACACTTCTATCACATTGCAGAAAGCAGGTCTGGTAACATATCAGGTGTGGTAAGAGTTGAGAACTGTGGAGACGCTTCATCTCCATATCTTTGAATACCTTGTACATTTGCCCGCTAAGGACTGCTTTTCCTTTTCGCGCAACATCATGAATGTGTACCGTTACATGTCAAAGACTACGGGAAAGCATGAATGCCATTTAGACTATTACTAGAGCAGCAAATTACAGAATACCCTAAGTTTGTCAGAAACAACACTGATGAATAGCCACCCTTGGGTCAAATGCCTTAAAAACTCTAGTATCAAGATGAAAAGCTCAACTGTTTCAGTCAATCATCGTAAAGTATATTTATTGTTTTTTTCTTTCTTGTTTTGTTTTTTTTGGCTATGCTCTGGTTGAGAAATTGTTTACAGAAAAGTTGTTTCCATAAAAGGTTGTGGTCGTATTATACAGTTTGACAACAGGTTTAACCAGCCCTGCCACTTTGTTCCCCTTTACCTGGGAGATGTTGATCGCGTGCAGGATGACCTACCTGATAGTTACAGGTAGAATATAAGCGTGTGTGTAGGTGTTACTACCGACTGTATCAGCAACAGCAGCAAATTTGCAAAATTAAATTTAATCCTTAGACAACAGATCTGCCGCAATAGCAGTGACAGGTACATTGATTCATGGCTCCCTGCATGATTTGTCATTCATTTTTCTGGTCTCTTTCTATCTCTTCATCATCAGTCATTTTTGTAACTACATGTATTGCTAATTGGTGTATATATGGATTCAATTATCCTACTATTCCAAGGAAGGATCATTATGCTTAAATATTTATGATAATTTTGTCAACATCAGTTCAAATACAGTGCAGTTATCATTGATTAAAAATATGTTCTATGCTACGAGATATGAAAGGGACCAGCAGAACGAACCGCAAATCAGGCAGGGCGCTACGCACCAATGGATCTGCCGATACTATCTGGGCAGATCTATTGTCTAAGGATTAACTTCAATTTTAGTGCAAGTGGTATAAACCTAGGTTCATATACATGTACATGATTATCTAGTCTAATTACAGAAGACATAACCGCTTAACCTATCCCAGTGTCAATCTATGTTAATATGTGCTTTACATTATCAGAACTATTTCAGAAACACAGTTCCCCGTCCGTGATATCATTACGGCTACTATGTAGGTTACCTTGCCATTAATGAAACCAGAAGCCAGCGATGACAATCCCACCTCACAACTATGGTGCCACCGAAAAAAGCTGTTATACTACAATATGAACCACAACTTCTCTTCTTTCCCTGCTTATCTATGCGAGGAATGTGAATCGTTTTACAAACAATGCCAACCAGAAAGGCAACAAACCAGTTCGAGACCTTGAGACAGGTTGTATGGCTAGCAGGTAAAGCACTTGGAGATAAAACTGGAATCTACCAGATAATGGGATGGGAGCGTGAAGCCGGAGGCTATATTGTGATACAGAACCTCCCTCTGAAGTCACTAACAATCCACCTGGAGAGTACTGTATCCCACCCCTCAGCATAAATCCAACTGTAGTTTGCACCGTATACATGTACATGTACGATGATCATCAATGGTGCCATTAATTTACGGACCTTTACATAAACTCTCCGATTGACTAGAGGTTCTCAAGAAAATGAAAATGCCAGATTCTGTTTTGAAAATTTGAATTGACCAATCAGTAATTTCAACACTGGAACATCATCTCCCATGATGCATTGGTATTTCTATAGCTATCTATTGTTATAATTCCTATCTAAATTAGAACTGTTTTGGTGAAAAATGGACACAGAACTGGTTCCATACATGGTAGATTATAAATACAGGTGACATCCACGAGAAAATAGTACATATATGTCATTACCATATTACCAGCAACACAAAATTACCGTACAGTCAGAAACATATTTCTTCAAAACTGACAAGCCGCGAGATACGTTCTTCAGAAGGTGCCATAGACAATAGATCAGATTTATACTCAATCCACTTTCCACATGTTGAGAGGTAACTACATTATTTCTGTTTCAAGTTTAGGAAGTCTTGCCCTTTTGTTCTGAGACCAATAATATATGTCTGATTTATAATTAGGTCTAGTGACAAGATAAAGATGAGAAAAGCCCGAGACGATGAAGATGTTATTTGTTGATTATTCTCAAAATGACAGAAGTCTAATGGACTACAATAGTCACTGTAACAATCCTGTACTGCACCTAACAACCCACTAGTTAGGTGGAGTAGCACACATTTCCAGTACATCTTCAAACAAGCCTAAATTTAATTGTGAACAAAGGCTTCAATTAGAGGTGAATAGATCATATGTCTAACCACACCTTACTCTGATGAACAATAAGATGTATCTATCCCAGTGATCCCGTATGTTATAAGATGTTTGAAGTTCTGCCACCTGTTCAGGTAGGGCAGAGTAGGTGTCCAGTTTCTCATTCCTCGCCCGTTTCTCTACTCGTACTCCTCGCAGCCATGCCCCATTGTCGGTCACGTACGCTATGTCTATACACTTAACTCCCTGTTGTTACTGTATGTTATGTAGTGAGAATAAACCCTTACCTTTAGAAGATGTTTGTTCACCCATTTTGTGAATGTTTTCTTTTGGACTGCATCTCTCTCATCTACAAAAAATGAAATAAAGAGATCAGAAAATCAGTAAAAATGTGGTGGGAAAATTATAATGCTTGTATCAACAACAAAACTATTAACAACTCCAACAAAAGCAGTGCAATGAGGACACTGCCACATGTATTTCATTGCTTAATTACAAACTTACGGACTACAATTCAGTCAGCATGTGCATGTGTTGATGAACACTCATGTGTTGATGAACTCCCATTATACCCCCTCCATATTCATGTGTTGATGAGTGAGTGAGTGAATATAATTTAACGTCGCTTTCAACTATATTTCAGTCATATCACAATGTTGGGTCCTATTCCTTTTCACACCCGGGAACCACACGGGTGGGGTCCTATTTCTTTTCACACCCTGGAACCCCACGGGTGCCTCAGTTAGTCATCTCTTACGACAAGCTGTCTGAGGAGCTGAGGCCAATTCTTACCATGACCTGCGGTGTGCACAACGACATCCCAGGTCAATCCCTGGAAGCCCCACGGAGCCATGTGTTGATGAACTCCCATTATACCCCTCCATGGCATGATGTTCATGTGTTGATGAACTTCCATTATATACCCTCCATGTTACCAGTCACATGTTGATGACCTTCCATTATACTCCCTCCATGTCATGGTGATTATGCATTGATAAACATCCATTATACACTATCTATAATACATGAGCTCCCCATTATATTACGTTCATATTACCATGTTCATGTGTTGATGAACTCCGATTATACCCCCTCCATGTTCATGTGTTGATGAACTCCCATAACACCCCTCCATGTTACCATGTTCATGTGTTGATGAGCTCAAATTATACCCCCTCCATGTTCATGTGTTGATGAACTTCCATTATACCCTAGCTTCATGTTACCATGTTGATGAACTCCCATTACATGTATATACCCTAGCTCCATGTTACCATGTTGTTGAACTCCCATTATATACCCTAGCTCCATGTTACAATGTTAATGTGTTGATGAACTCCCATTATACACCCTAGCTCCATGTTACCATGTTGATGAACTCCCATTATAACCCCTCCATATGGCATGATGTTCATGTATTGATGAAATTCCATTATACACTCTCAATGTCTCCATGCCAAGGTGCTGATGAATACCCATTATATAACATCTATGTTACATGAACTCCCATTATACACCCTCCATGTCAGCATGTTTATTTATTAATGAAGTTTCATTAGCCCCACTCCATCTCAGGTGTTGATGAACACCCATTTTATCCTCCATGTTATCATGCCCATGGATGTGTTGATGAACACCAACTATACTTGCATTTGTGTCAACATGTTCAAGAACACCAATACACCCTCCATGTCACCATGTTCAAATGTTGACAAACACCCATAATACACCCTCTATGTCACCATGTTCATGTGTTGATGAATTCCCAAGAAAAAACATGGAGAATTCACTGAATTGGACAAGTGGAGCCATTGAATTGTTGGCAATATTTGCAAGTTTGTCGGTCCAGGTATCACTATAGACAGCTTTGAAAGATACAGAGGGGTTCATTTTCTAATCCCTGTATCTCTTTAGCTACTGTTATTTGCAGAGTCAAGTTTGCTGGCATGTAAGTGTGAATTTACATTTGATTTCTCTGTTACGATGTAATCACATTCACGGCTCTCACTCAATTCCTCAATGTTACAGACTGCCACATCAGCTATCATAGCTACAAGCAATATATTATAACACACTGACTAAATTCCTCAAGTATTGGCACATGTTGCTCACTTATGCACTGTCTAATACCTATCCCAGCATGCCCAGACAAACAGAAGAATCAGCTGGAATTGGCATGAAATCTCCGTTCTGGCATAGTTACAGAGTTACTTACATCACTCCAAGCATTTCCTCTCCATATTTTGATTTCCTAATTCTCTGAATTTCTTAACACAACAACATTTCATTAATCGCACATTGGTAAACACAAAAATATAACAACCAGCAGACGATGATCTTCATAAGAAACAAGGGGAATGACTATACTCCAATTTGACAATGGCTCAATTTGGGAAGGAACAAAACTAAAGTTGAACCCTAGCAGGACTGTAGAATATTCAGAACAAATGGTTACATAAGTGCACGACTCTATGTTCAGGAGGTTACATGTATTATGCAGCTCGACCTTGAATGACAAGTTGCTGCGCTGTGGAATAAACTGTCAGCGTGAAAAAATGTCAACTTCAAAACACCACACAGTTTATCACACATTAATGACATATGGCACCATGCCCATTGAATTTATATATGTTTGCGGTTGAACTTCATAGATTTATACATCAGAGTCGTAAAGGAGAGATTTCCCCAGATTCAGATCAAGATAGCTATGATATATGATGTACATACATCAAACACGCTTACATATGTTTTAGAAATAAACGGTGAAGCTGTAAGCATCCCAGTCAGTTTCTATCGAGAAATATCCCAAAATAAATGCAAGGTAAATAGTCTGAATAGACCTCTGACTGATGAGATGATCATGCAAACCTAATATGTTGTACACCTGAATAATATATAGAAATGTTAATTATACAAATATACCTGAATGGTATACACATGTACCAGTTAAGCTTACATTACACCTATATACACAGGTGTAGTTCGTACACTATATCACAACTGTCACACTTTTTACCTGTATCTTTTCGCCTGGACAGCTCATACTTTTTCATGGGATCGGGCATTTTAAGAGGTGCTGAGAAAGGGGACATGGTTTCACTGTAGAGCGTACTGTCTTCAGAATTGTAGTTGATATTAATCTGTGGTATGTTCCAAGGCTCATCTGGGCTGTAACTACTATTGTTAGTCCCATAATTAGTGAAAACAGTCCCATAATCGTTAACACCAACTCTTGGTGATCCATGGCTGTTGAAATCAGTTTCTTCGATGCCATAGTTGGTTCCATAGTTATCGAAACCAGCATTAGCAGAGCTAGTGCTAATCTTCTTGTAACCGGCCTGACGAGGGAATGTGTTGTAAGTGGACTGACTGTTGTAGCCAGATTGACCAGACCCAAGGGTACTGTAACCAGACTGGGTTGACGTGGCATAGGTGCTATACCCAGATTGGGTTGACCCTAGGGTGCTGTAGCCATCATTGTGCTGCCGGTTGTCATAAAACGTGTAATCTGGATCCATGTTTTAACCTGAGCATAAAATCCTCTTTCAATGTTGACTCGCTTGTCCCCCGTCTTCAGGTGACAGTTCAGGTCATGGCCTGGCCTGGCCGCATACCGGAGCTCTGTACAATCCAGCTGAGTGGTACAAGCTAGTGGTTGACGTTGTAGTTAACGCAGGTGTCCCGACACACTGCAAGTTAACACTGCACATGCCGGGACTGGTCACCTTGAGGTAAGATTTCCCAGCATACCAGCTATTAAGTAGAATGTTGCTGTCCAGTTTCCAAGCACGCTTTCTTTTGATACCTGTTCCACCTTCAGCTGCTTTGACAAGACTGTTCCAGTTTTATTATAACCAAGCCTTTAGACTCGCTTGAATGGCAGTTGTCTGTCAACCGGGCAGTCAGTGAGAGGAGAGCAGGTAAGACAGGTAGGGGTTGGTCACGGTACTGATTATATACCTGGGTTGTCTATAACATACCTGACAGGTATATCACACCATCACCAAAACCAGTTTATAATCTATAGAGGGGGGCTCTCCAGTCCAGCTGTGTATTTTCTGACCAGTGTATAGTCATCGTCCCTGGATGGGGCATCTAGCAGGTTGGTGTTGAAGCAGAATAGGGTAAAATTCTCCCACCTTCAGATTCCTCACGATATTGACTTCCACGTAACTTCCTTGAGAAATTCACACCTTAAACAAATGACACCTGGTAACAGCTGAGCTTGATGTGGTTGTTGTTGTTGTTGTGAATGGTGAAGATCCAACACTTTCGGTTCACTAACACAAGCTTTCCAGGTAGAATCTTTGGAAATTCAGCCGTGTCAACCAGTCCAGTACATTAGACAATATATCGGAGTCGACTGGCTTTTAACCTCTAAACTTCTTCAATGTTCACTGTCAGAGCAGAAGGCACAGGGGCATGTAACTATTCAGCAGGCAGGCAGACCAGACGTCAGTCAAGCAGAGCCGAAAGTTTATTAGGCTCTCCCGAAAACAGCCGAAGATGTGAAGATTCAGTACATCATATGTATTCCCTACTAGTCTGTGTGTAGACTGGCAACTGGCAGGGTACATGTAGCCCGACCAGTCCCATATACATGTACACACTCCTTGCAGAAATACCAGTAATCATCACAAGTAGTAGGCTTACTTTTGACATATCAATGGCCTACAAAAATAGAATAGCCTCCAGGCAGAAGTAGTGGGTATGAAGGTAGGGGGTTGACCCGCACCACTGAATATACATGAGCATGCTGGCACACTATTGACAATGATATATTATCCGGCCTCCCAAGACATGTGCT
Source organism: Hanleya hanleyi (assembly GCA_036873755.1). NCBI lineage: Eukaryota > Metazoa > Mollusca > Polyplacophora > Lepidopleurida > Hanleyidae > Hanleya > Hanleya hanleyi. The sequence goes on along the minus strand of JAVTVY010022772.1, from coordinate 9,663 downwards.
TGTTCAAAGACATGTGCGCCAAGTCTATGTAATAACCTTGCCAGACTGGAGAGAAGTCAGCTTATAGGATCAGTACAGGGATGTAAGGACTCCACATTTACCCTCTATTACCCAACCAAAGTTCACAAATTGGGGTCTCAACTTCCTGACATTTTACCTGGTAAACAAAATAACAATTATCCCAGCGGCATGTACCTGGCATCAGAGCCCTTCTACCTGGAGAAACGTCAACTATTCCTGTTGGTCCTACAAATACTCCCATATGACAGGAAATTATTGATGATTATTTGAATTAATTTGTGAACAAAATAAGAAATATTGTTTCAGGTAATTATTTACCACATGAAACCACCACCACCAACAATGGTCGTCAGGCTGCCAGAAATTATTGAAGTACTTAATTGTGCTGTTGATAGCAACCAAAGAACATGAAGACCATAAAGTTAAATAATGAGACACTGTAGTCAATACTACATAGATGCATACACAAGTGCCCACAGGAACACATATGCCCCAGCTGCCATTCACATATATATAAAAGAAGGGCTTTATAAATAAAGGTCATTGTGCCTGATCCACAAGCAAACTTTCTATCATGCTTTCAGTACACTAGTCTACTGAACAGTACTATTCAGAAAGGCCTACTATATATGTAGGTACCGTACTGATCAGTACTTTGTGATCAAGCAGCACTTATCAGATCAGTCTTTCCAAGTGATTGAGTAAGTCTGTGAGAGAGTGAGTGAGTGAGTGAGTGAATATGATGTAACATCGCTTTCAATAATAGTTTAATCATCCATGTATGATGACGTTTTCCAAAGTCAGCAACTGACCGATTCCTTGGGGTAGCTGCGCAAACAGTTAACTGATCATTGTCCAGTTACCATACATTTCTGGTGAGTCACATTACATACTGTATAGTATTTTAACAGTACCGACCAGTTACTCAGTGGTACATGTACTGCATGGTTTCTGCCTGGTACTGTAGAGTCTTCAAATGTTAACAGAGCAGTACTGTTCAGTGGACCTTATTAGGGACTGTATCCGTCCAGCATTTGCTGGCCATTACCATTACCGTTCCATGCCATTATTTCATGTCCAGTGAAAGTTTGGCTTCGTGCAGTCAATTGCAAAGAATTCCAGTGACGAATTACTACACAATTCAATTTGTTTTTATTCTTGAGTTGAGAGATCATCTCACTGCTTTTGAATATATAAAACTACCAGAGTTATTCCCCTTCTTGTACCACAACCTGCTAATTACTATTGTGATATCTATCTGAGATTTACACTTCTACAACTCTGTGCCATTTAAACAGCTGTTCACTGTGAGAAGCTCGAATGCCCATTCATACTTTCACATTTTGCAATGGGGCAACTGGAGGAACACTCTGGATCACATACAAAAAGACATATTGAGATGTCATGGGGTGGATGGAGACAAAGCACACCGATTGATGATATGGGAAAACTCCAGGTTCATGCATGGGGCAAAAGTTGAACTATTTTGAATTTACATAATCTATGAAACCTTACAAAATGCAATTCAGCATGGATTATATAACTGAACTACACAATGGGATATCAGTCAAACTGACTGGGTGCCAAGAGTAAAGTGGTTGCATGGAGTCAAACAGAATTGCATAATATTTGTAGACATACATCATGTACAATCAGGTCATCAAGGTGGAAACTTTTAGTATAATTTAGTACTGTTATACACATCAAAAAATTAAATAAACTCAGGGGTCACAATATCAATGTATATTAAGGATGTCCATCAACATGGAGACCCCTCGTCTCAGATTAACACAGAACGGATAGGGGAAAAAACACAAAATTGATATTTTGATAGAATTTAACATATATTTTTTTCTTAAATTTTCAGATAACAAGAAAATCACTCTGTTTCATCTTTAAATTAAACAAGAGCAAAAATTAGCTTCAATAGACACCTGCACAACAGATTTTGATTTTGGAGTGTAACAATAGCTTTCCCAAAACACAGCAATGCTCTGGTTAGGAAATTCAGTGAACCTTGACCTTTGACCTCAAAATCAACAAAAAGTTTCTTCCCTCATAATGTCAAAGTATATCCCAAGTACACAATGCACAATCTTGAACTGGAGAGATCACATTTCAAAATGCATAGAGGTTTGCCATGATCTGGTGGTATACATGGAATTTGGTCACATTCCACAGCCTTGGATTGGAGTAACATCAAATCAGATTCTCAAGTTACCTACATGTATATCCTTATCTTCGAGCTGGGTGACCTTGACCTCTGATTTGATTCGGTTCTGTACACAATCTCCCTCTAATGTATCCACTCATGAACAACTTGTGAATTTCAATGTCTTTGTTTATTGGGTAACACTGCATGATCAGTCTTCAAAATATACGGTCGCCTACTTGCCACTGGCGACAAAAAAATAGACAATGGCGAGTAAAATTTTCAATTAGTCGACAAGATGGCAAAGAGAAATCAAGGTCTTTATCAAAGTGGCAAGTAAATTATTGGTACTCAACATGTTCACCAATGTGAGCTAAGGCCAGTAACGAGTTGCATTCATTAGTGATCATCAACCAAATTTGCACAAGAAGGTGAGGAAGCTCGGACATGCGTAGCAGTGAAAAACAACTTCTGCTAGGGGCCACTTTAATAATGTGACCTCTGCTAAATGTTGTCCGCCATAAGTGATGCATAGAATTACATCAGATTTACCAACCATAACTGTGTCCGCTCTATTCAAACTGGAAAGTAGTCCATAGTTTTTTGGCAGAGTTGATCGGCAACTTGTAGACTGTTATCGCGGATTGGACTTTTCTCTCACTCAGGCTTAGATCTAGGGTCCCACAGCGTCCTTAAAAAGGACACTGGTATGAAATCAAATGACTGATTTTTGCATAAAATCAAATGATTTTATTTCAGAATACATACTTGAAACAGCCAGAAAGTGAAGTGAAATGTAAACTGACATTAAGTGTTGCAAGAATACACCCAAAAAATCCCAATGGACAAATTTTTCATCATATGTATAGCAAATTATGGACTTTCTGACTTCTTGCAAGACGTCTTGGAAATTGCATTTTTTCAAATACGGGCAGTGTTATTTGAAATAAGGACTCTGGTTAAAATATCTGGATCTAACCCTGTCACTATACATGTTCGAATGCTGTATTCCTGAGTGATTAAAAAACAATATATTTGCTTGCCATTGTGGCCAAATGGTAAATCACTGAAAATCTAATTTTTGAGAACTCCTGATAAGGCCTCTGTTAATTAATCTTTAGCTTCTCATGACCTTGGAAGGAAATTATGATGATGCTGAATGCTGTAATTATTAATTATTAATTATTTGGCTGCATTAAGATATTGCAATAAAAAAGAAGTTATGTATGTGGTAAACTTCGAGCACCAATGGAAAGTTGATGTCAACTTTGATATGTCAAAGACAACTATTTCCTCTAATTTCTGCAATTAGAACTGCAAAAAGCTTCGTGCTGACTAAATCATGGGAAATTTAAATGGCACCTGTCACATTATATCATAGAATTTAGATCCAAGTAACACCCTTTTTAAATAATGAAAATTTGAGGGGAGTTAACCAGATCCCAACTATATTTACTTATATTTATCAATAGGTCTCCCCTTGTAAATTGCTGCTTCCAATAAATTAGAATCAGCCACCAGAGTCCCGTTGGAATTATCAATTAACTCAAATGTCTGCATAGAAAAACGTCAGCTTGTGAATAGAAGCCCCAAAAAAGAAGCCAACAATATTAGTTACCATCGGTACAAACTGGAAAAAAAAAACAGATAGTCCAATTCCGTTTCGTAACAGGTCCGATTTTTGCATGCACCGGACTACCGCGCAAGATTTGGCGCGCAACCGGAAGTACACTTGGCGCGGGAAATGTTGACAGAGAACACGAACAACAATGGCCAAAGATCGACTTGAAATAAATTTTCAATGGATTATTTCTTGGATTGTCCGTTCCTTCAGATAGATCTAGACTTCTAAAAGGTATTTACGAAAATTGACCGCATTTTATCGTTTTTGTTAGATGAAATCCTACTTGCCGCATGCGACAGGTAGATTTTTTGCAACTTGTCGACGGAAAAAATCACTTGCCGGCGGCACGTAGGCAGGCGTTATTTCGCGCTGCCTTTTTCTGCAGATTTTGTTTTTTTTTGCAGCAAAAAATGCCAAATAATTAAAACAATGCGTAATTATTGTTACGACAAAAAACATGCGGGCGGGTCATGAGAAGCTAAAGATTAATTAACAGAGGCCTAACCAGGTTAATTTTTTTTTTAATGCATAGAACATCAATTTGTTTTCCCATCTATTTCCATGTTATGTCTAATAAAATGAGATGGTTGTCATACATGGCAGTGTGACTAACGTCACAGGACCTACGAAGTACAGTAGGCATTAGGACTCGAACGCGAACTGAACTCTTGGAAATCCCCACCCCCAGTTGAAATCCTGCCTATATTAAGATGGGCACCGCCTAAGTCAGAATCGCCAGTGATTTTCATCAAAAATCACCAGAAATTTTCATCAAAAGTAGGTCAGCTCAGAACTTGTTGGTAACAGTCTCCTAATGCGCCTTCATTCCAAAATAAATAACGATCGCCGATTTAATTTTACAATTTTTTAATTAAAGGAAACATTGAATAATATAGGTTCAGTAGATTTCAAGCTTTACGTGTGAAAATACATTTACATCTCTTTAATGGTTTTCAGTGTCCTCGTCCAGGATCAAAACAAATTTTTGAATCACATTATTTTCCCAACAATACAACAAATTTTTATATATAGTACTAGAAAGGTAGCATTTATGTAGTTTACGGTAATTCAACTCAAGACCAACACCTTTTATGCACAAGATTCTATGTCATTCTCCTGAGCATAACCGGTACGAAGACGAATAAATAGCGTCTCTACATCACGTTGTAATCTAGATATATATGAGACAACACATTTTGGGCATCGGCAATCTGATGAATGTACTATTCCGGTTTTCTTGTTATTCTATGGCGGTTGTTCGGTGATTTTCTTCATTGATAAACGTTAAACCACCTCAGCTTCGTTATGGAAACAGCGCTGATTGTTTGAGGGTGTATGCAGTACTTAAGATTAACCTCAGGGCCATGTGCCATACAGTGGGACAGGGTATTTTTAGCTGTGGATAATTTGACCTGAATTTGAAGACTCAAGCCTTGTGTGGCCAATGTGAAATAGGATACACGTTAAAGGCTACAGTTTACATACACAATGTATATCTATAACAATATACTGAAGTGTTAATTATCAATCTAATTTTAATCAGAATTATTTCAGATCAGAACTTGCTGGTAACAATGCCCTAATGCACGTTCATGCCAAAAATCAAGGTTCTAATGTCAATGGTTCTCCTTATTTTGCCGACGAAAGGATTCGGATGGACTGACTGACTCACTCATTACCGGACAATTTGCGATCTGTAGCCTACTTCGTAGGAATATTTAGCCATATTCAATAAAGGTGTACATGGTTGTTCAACAATGAACATATACTTTCAGTACATCAAAGATTAGATTATTCATGTGAAATTGATTTGATTGAATTGAAACTGATGTTTTCCCTATTAGAAATGTATTAGGACCTGTGTCTGAGATGTTTGCTTCACCTCAAAACAAACATAAACCTAGAACAACATGTACATAACATTCCCTTGACCATGACCAATGATATTCTCACCTCAAAGTGATAGAATACTTTGGATAGCACATGCAAAGTACAGGTGGAGATCAATGGAATATAAACTGGAGATGTCACGGGTGAAAGACTGGAACAAATGAGTGAGTGAGTGAATAGAATGTAACGTCGCTTTCAACAATATTTCAGCTATATCACGACGAACCAACTAAGCACCACCCAGCCCAGTTGTGTTCCTGCTACTTCAAAGAAGAAATCTTTGAAGCAGCATGGAACCATCCACCCTCCATGATTCACCCTATAAAACACTGAGGACAGCGCACAAGACACAGACAGTATGCTTACATGGAGCAATAAAGACGAGTGATATTACAGTGCTAGACATCACGTTATCAAGTTCCTGTTGCTTCTCAGCAAAATGCACTGGAGCAAATGTATCCCATACTGGTCAGTCTATACCTATTATATATAACATTTTAATCAATGTCTGCAAGTACATGTATTTGTATATCCCCATTCCAGCTGTATGTGCAAGGAAGACACTATTTCATCTCCAGCCAAACTGTGTATGATGCATATCACCAGTTAAAGGTTATACAAAATGATCTCAAAATCTGCTACTTTTTTGTGCTAAATTGTTGTAGAGGTGATTATATAGACTTGTTTTACATTTGTGTATGTTTTCAAACTTCCCAAGGTTGGAAATAGCAGCAGTAAAGTGCGACAATTTCACGCCCCTTTCAAAACGGCGAAAGCTGTGACCGCTTGACCTGTGACGTCACAACCTGATTACGATTTCGCTGGCATGCCTGTTGTGACGTCAAAATGTCAGCGACATCACGCTAGAACTCCCACAGTCGGGTGAATCTTTCGTAACAACGCCCGACGTCATAGACTATGACGTTTACGGCGCAATCGTAATCAGGTTGTGACGTCATGCACCAGAGGTCATGGCTCCAATACGTTTTCTCTCACATGTGTGCTATTCGTGTTCTAAAACCCACTTCGACGACATTATTCAAGAAAAAAATACTAATTTGTTGTTTGGAACACTACTGGGTATGTTTTAATGCAAAGTAGTATAGAGTCATTTGGTATAACCTTTAAACTGTGTCAGCAGCTAGACTAAAATACATATCACCAGTCAACCTGTGACAGCAGGTAGACTAAACTGTGTCCACAGGTAGACTATAATGTATCAGTCAAACTGTGTCAGCAGGTAGACTCTATTGTTTATCACCAGTCAAACTGTGTCTGCAAGTAGATTATATTGTATATCACCAGTCTTCCTAAAACTTGATTGTATACCGTATCACAAGTCTGTCTTCAACAGACTATAGTGTGTATCACCAGTTAATCTGTAGCTAAAAGTAGATTAAACTGAATATCACCAGTCTGTCTACAAGTACACTATATTGTATTTTACACCAGTCTTTCTGTATCTGCAAGTAGACTATATTGTATATCACCAGTTTATGTTAATAGGGTAATTCCTCTAATAAATCGATTACCCTATCAGGAATCAATCACCCACGATTTTTGGAAAAAAATATGATTGGAAATTGTAATAATTAATCACCCCCCGACTTTTAATAGATCCCATTTGTAGTAAAAATGTTATCACATGCAATGTGCCCGTGTTGACCAGGGATTAATAGTCATCAAGTTTTACTACCGTAACGATGGTATGAATATCTCAAAAATTGCAAACTGATAGTAAACAGCGCTATCGAAACCCCTCGGCTCTGAACCCCAGCTATTATAATGTAAGGGTGTCTCTACCAATTGATTGGCTTCTGGGAAGAAATATTTACCCCTGGTATTGTAAGTGTACTTTCTTTGAAAAAAAAAAATTGTCTAAGAGAATAAATCAATAAATCAGTCATCCAATCAATAAATAAATGTGATAGTATACTAACATGATATAGAAATAATATGCAAACTTAACATAGGAATTAGTGGATTTTGTTAGACAAGGGCATAACTCTGCAAAATACTTTCTGACACGACTCATTTTCGATAGGCATCTAGTGTCATTTTCAAAACAGATTTGCAGGCATTCTTCGCATTGTGTAAGAGAATAAATCAATAAATCAGTCATCCAATCAATAAATAAATGTGATAGTATACAAACATGATATAGAAATTATATGCAAACTTTAATAACATAGGAATTAGTGGATTTTATTAGACAAGGGGCATAACTCTGCAAAATACTTTCTGACACGACTCATTTTCGATAGGCATCTAGTTCAGGTCAAGAGAAACAACTGTATCACGTTAGGATGTTGTATATGGAACGGTTCTGAAATTATCACAATAACAAATCATAAATGGATTTTTATTTGTAAAAAAGGGCATAACTCTGCAAAATATTGTCCGAGATGACTCATTTTCGATAGGCTTCTGATTTACGTGAAGATAAATAGATGTAACAAGTTTGGTTGCCATGCATGAAACGGTTCTGTAGATATCGCGGTAACGGACGGACGGACAGCCGTACATGATGACGACAATACCCCTAGGCCAAAGTTGGCCGAGGGGTAAAAACTAAAAAGTAAACAATTTAGAAGGAAAATACTAAACATTTTCACAAAAACTCAATTTCAGCGTTGTTGTTGTTATTGTCATCGATGTCAACGATGTTGAAAGTATTTTTCACAAAGCTAAAAATATCCGATCAATTACATCGGAACCTTAGTTCACATGTTAGACGAAAAGAAGGTTACCACTACAAGCATGGCAGCCGAGCTGCGCCGCGATGTAAAAAATAAATTTAACTCTTCGTCTATCGCCACAGATGAAATTCCAGTGTTCTCAAATTGTTTAATTTATTTTACAAACATCACAAACTGAATCTAAAGAATGTTTTTATCAATCGGCTGCATGAATAGAGTTTGAAACAATTGCAGCGCTGGAAACTGGACCCTTGCTGGTTCCTTCTCTGTTAACAATCATTTATTTTTTGACTTCAGGTTTACCTGATTTGTAATAAATCGATCACCCCACTGTTTTATCACCTCAAATATCGCTTCCGGCGATCGATATATTAGAGGAAGTACCGTAAGTAGACTATATTGAATATCACCAGTCTAATGACTGGCAGACCTGTCATTTAAGACAACTTCAATCGGCAACACTTTGCGTGCAATATACTTGGCCCTTTTCACTCCTTGGTTGAATGGTTCCCCACATGTACATGTAGTCCCCTATTGTATGCGTCTTACATGACGGATTTGCCTAATGACTGCAAGTAGACTGTTGAATGTATCACCTGGCATTGTCTGTATCTACAAGCAGACTAAATTGTATTGAGTCTATGTCAGTATATCACCAGGCTAGGCTATGTCTGCAAGTAGATTATTGTATATATCACCAGTGTATATATGTGTCTCCAAGTAGACTATATTTTATATCACCAGGGTATGTCTGCAAGTAGATTATTGTATATATCACCAGTGTATATATGTGTCTCCAAGTAGACTATATTTTATATCACCAGGGTATGTCTGCAAGTAGATTATTGTATATATCACCAGTGTATATGTGTCTCCAAGTAGACTATATTTTATATCACCAGGGTATATCTGCAAGTAGATTATTGTATATATCACCAGTGTATATATGTGTCTCCAAGTAGACTATATTTTATATCACCAGGGTATGTCTGCAAGTAGATTATTGTATATATCACCAGTGTATATATGTGTCTCCAAGTAGACTATATTTTGTATCACCAGGCTATGTCTGCAAGTAGATTATTGTATATATCACCAGTGTATATATGTGTCTCCAAGTAGACTATATTTTATATCACCAGGGTATGTCTGCAAGTAGATTATTGTATATATCACCAGTGTATATATGTGTCTCCAAGTAGACTATATTTTATATCACCAGGGTATGTCTGCAAGTAGATTATTTTATATATCACCAGTTTATATGTGTCTGCAAG
>JAVTVY010022771.1:0-84404 GCA_036873755.1 Hanleya hanleyi | reverse complement strand
GCCAATTGTGGACGTCGCAACCGCCAACATACCGTAATTCACTCCTCTCCTGTTGGTGTGAGTTGTGCCCAACATTGATAGAATTAATTAGATTCATCGATCTCCACCAAACATGAATGTAATAACATTGAGAAAATAAAACCTTATAAAATAACATGATTTATCTTTTTATTCTGCTTGTTGGTGTGAGTTGTGCCCAACATTGACACCATAATTGGTTTTATTTCCATGAATGTAATAAACTTGAAAAATAAAGCAGTATCAAATAATATGGATCATCTTGTTACTTGGACAGAACGGTTGTTGGTGTGGAGCATACTACCTATGGGTGGCGATGGGGGCCAATTGTGGACGTCGCAACCGCCAACATATCGTAATTGACTCCTCCTCTCCTGTTGGTGTGAGTTGTGCCCAACATTGACAGAATTAATTAGATTAATTGATCGCCATCAAACATGAATGTAATAACACTGAGAAATAAAACCTTATAAAATAACATGATTTATCTTTTTCTTCTGCTTGTTGGTGTGAGTTGTGCCCAACATTGACACCATAATTGGTTTTATTTCCATGAACATATTAAATTTGAGCAATAAAACAGTATCAAATAATATGGATACATCTTGTTACTTGGACAGGACGGTTGTTGGTGTGGAGCATACCACCTTGGGTGGCGATGGGGGTCAATTGTGGACGTCGCAACCGCCAACAGATACATAATGGCCAAAATGAATGTAAATTAGCATACATGTGTAAAACAAGAATAAACAAGGTTATACATCATCAGCGCGACTTGTATTCATAGCATCTCTGTTCTTCCCTGAACGGGTAATCGATTAGTGTTATCCACATCGTCACTGAGTATTGCTTCTATTTCAGCTGCCAATACAGCCCATGCAGGAATTTGTTTCTGGTTCTGCCCACCCCCTGGTTTCACTTTCCTTTGGGTCTTTTATTGTTCAGCATCGTCTTGTGTAAACTAGCATAATGCTCAGTGTCGCTGTGATATCATTATTTAGATGTGAATTGGTATGTTGTAAATGGTTAGTTTTGTCATGGCTATTTCTTCATACAATTATGATTGTTACAGTAGCTATAGGTTTCAAGCAGGATTGCTTGAAGTTGCCAGTTGTGGTAACACTTGTGGCTAGCATTGGGTATTGTATGGTAAACAATATCTTACAGATGTATTTTGTGTTTATTGTCTACCATTTTTATTTTCTTTAAGGTGTTTCCCAATGCTAGCCACGGCATACTGGGGTGGTATGTCTGCAAGTGACTCACTTTGTTAAAACAAATTGCAACTTGGGTACAACTTGTACTGATGAGTCTTGAAAAGACGAAACATACCCTTATGCGATAAGTGCTGATACGAAATCACCGTAAAAATATATGAACTTACTACTAAAGTAACATTCTCCTTGAAGGTATTTCATTTTGGATTTTAACCAACTTTGTAAGCAAAGTTTATACAAATATGCAAATGATATGCAAATTAGCTCATAAATATTAACCAATCAAAAACAATTTTTAAATCTACTTTAACGGATATCCCGCAGCAAAAAAATCATGACGTTATTGGTATTAAAATTGATGTCTTGCGATATGAACACCAAAATCAGTAGTATAACACTTACAATACAACTGTTTGACTTCAATAATTTATGCAAATTTATGCATAATTTATGTTAATTTATTGACAATTAAACTTTAAATGTATATTGTCTGTCTTATCTTACATAATTACAAGTAAATTAACAAATCCATGCACAAAAAATGAATACAGGTTGATTTTATCAATTAAAAATGGACGAAAACAAAGTTTTGGGTGCAAATTTGATACATATATGCAAATGATATGCAAATTAGGAGCTTACTATTAACCAATCAGGATCCTTGAAGGAATATTTTAAAATAGTAGCACGTGAAGTACATGTGTCCCAAAAATTATGAAAATTGAGAGAATATTTAACGATATCCATCGTTTCAAAGTTGAAATTCCTTTGTGCCATCGGATTTGGGCATTTCCCATAGGCTCCATGTTAATGGCATGTCCCCCAAAAATCGTCATTTCGAGAACTTCAAAATGTTTGACATCAGCGAATACTGGACGGATTTTCATTCTGTAAAGTTTTTTCTTCTAATACAGGTTCTGGCTTTCAAATGAGGTATAAATTGTATGTGTGTGATGAAAATTTCTGTTTTGGTGTAAACTGCCTACTATATGGGGTTCGGTGACTTTTTTCAAAAATTTCACCGATTCGCACGGGGACACTTCCTATCATGTTCTAAATGACGAGACGAGTAAAACGAGACCCCACAACCCTACCGCAAATGTATAGAAGTACGTTTCCCAGGATGGTGCTATACCTCCCATACCCCATATAGGCATTTTCCCGTAACTTAGGATAAAGTCCGTATTCCGTATTTTTTTCAGGAAAATTTTTACATACACCCACCCTGGAACTAGGGGGAGATAACTCTATTGATAGACAAGCCCCGTTAAGCCCGTCGACCTATATACCCCTCATACCCCATATAGGCATTTTCCCAGGTTTTTCGATAAAGTCCGTTTTCCGTTTTTTTTTTTTTTCAGGAAAAACTTTACATGCACCCACCTCATTGCCTGAATGCCTCTTCACCTAGGCTTCACTTTGATACCTCACTCGACCCCATTGGACCATTAGTAGCTCCCCTAGCTCCAACACGGCTATTTGCATACCCTTGGGCCACCGCGCATGCGCAGAATGCCGCTATTTCAACCCCACACCCAGTCCATTAGATGCCCCTTCATGAATGCTTCACATTGATACCTCACTCGACCCCATCGGTCCACTAGGGGCTCCCCTAGCTCCAAAAGGCTATTTTCATACCCTTCGGCCACCGCGCATGCGCAGAAGGCCGATATTTCAACCCCACACCCAACCCATTAGATGCCCCTTCATGAATGCTTCACATTGATACCTCACTCGACTCCATCGGTCCACTAGGGGCTCCCCTAGCTCCAAAAAGCTATTTTCATACCCTTCGGCCACCGCGCATGCGCAGAAGGCCGCTATTTCAACCCCACACCCAGTCCATTAGATGCCTCTTCATGAATGCTTCACATTGATACCTCACTCGACCCTCATCGGTCCACTAGGGGCTCCCAGCTCCAAAAAGGCTATTTTCATACCCTTCGGCCACCGCGCATGCGCAGAAGGCCGATATGTCAACCCCACACCCAACCCATTAGATGCCCCTTCATGAATGCTTCACATTGATACCTCACTCGACCCCATCGGTCCACTAGGGGCTCCCCTAGCTCCAAAAAGGCTATTTTCATATCCTTCGGCCACCGCGCATGCGCAGAAGGCCGATATGTCAACCCCACACCCAGCCCATTAGATGCCCCTTCATGAATGCTTCACTTTGATACCTCACTCGACCCCATCGGTCCACTAGGGGCTCCCCTAGCTCCAAAAAGGCTATTTTCATACCCTTCGGCCACCGCGCATGCGCAGAAGGCCGATATGTCAACCCCACACCCAGCCCATTAGATGCCCCTTCACCTAAGCTTCACTTTGATACCTCACTCGACCCCATCGGACCATTTTATCCAGGGACTACTTTTTCTCCGCGGAAGCTTTTTCCCGAGACCGAATCACCGCCAAAACCGCGGCCAAACCGCATCACCGCGGATGAATACATCCTGAATACATCCTCTGCAGCAATTGGAACTCTCCTGGATTGGAGGTAGCTTTTGGTCCTTCTGCCGGAACTATATTGCATTTGACCTCCTCCCGGTTCCTCCCTAATATGCAAATTTCTGAGGTCAAGTTGGCTCAATTGACTCTTTGTATACTACTTGCATACGCCCCTTAGCCTGGACCCTAGTTTATGACGGATAATGTTTTAGTGAGAAGGATAGCTTCACCTTGGTCGTCAATAGCGGCCTGTATACTCTGAAGCCAGTGTCTTAGTCCTAATTGAATTCGAGTGATCACACAAGGGCAATAAATTTCTAGCTCGTCCTCTCAAGCGAATTTTGTATTCATTTTCTCTGTCCCCCCAACAGTTTGGTCAGAAGGAAAAATCTATGAATATTCTGTTATAGCTCTGTGAATATTTCGGCATATATTTACCTCATTGTGCCGAATTCACTTTTACAAAATCCAATTTGCATCATTTCCCTGAATATCATAAACTTGAACTCCAAAATCGTTGTAGTATCGGTAATCGTGTATTTTCCTACGTTTATCTTTCTATAATTCCCCTGTATGAGTCATTTTTCCCCTCGGCCATTTTGGCCTCGGGTTATTGTCGTCGTCATATACGTCTATCTTTTCGTCCGCCCATTTTGATGAGGCTGATCAGCCCAGTCCCCAAGAGTGCCTCTTAGGGGTCCAACTTGTCACCATCGTATAAAGAAAGTTCTGATAATTAGTCCATGGGCCAAGACTCCAAATTTCACCGATCGGTACCACTCGAGGTGGCAAATTCTAGTAATGTTTTTCAAAGAGGTACATGTATGCAGATGTTGTCCATATGTGATAACCGTTGCAGATCGGTAGCTTAACGGTAGCAAAACACACTTTCTTAACCTCAGCCCTGCTCGTATTCCGAACTCAAAGAATGGAGGCAGTGGAATGGTTCCTCGAATATATTAGTTATTTCTGTCGCTGAAGAGCTGAAACTTCACATACTTTGTGGGCAGGGGCGGGTCCATTAGCACAAGTTGACATACCTTAATATTACCGTTGTATAAAATGTCATAGTGACGTAATAACATGTGGCAGCATTTATTGTCGAAATTTTGGTTGCTTTTCCAATTGGTTTTTCCGATTCTGCTGGCACCATGTGACGTATCAACTTTGGTAAATGCTCTTTGAAGGGGTATTTGAATGTAGATTTTGCCCATATGTGCTAACACTTGCAGATCAGTAACGTAGTAGTAGTTATGGTACACTTTCTGAACCCTCCCCCATCACATTGTACATCCACATTTGGGGGGTGGGGTATGATTTCTTGGATATTTTAATTATTCCTGTTGCCAGAGAGCTATAACTGTTCACCTCCTGCATATGAGGTATTGGCCTTCTGTAAACCAGTTAACGGGGGTTGAAATGATAATTTTTATGACATCAAAGTGACGTCATAACATGAGTAATAATTTATCTTTAAATTTTTCGATACTTTCGAAAAATTTTGCTGGTAAATCTTGTGGTAACAGATTCGGTTCATTTTTTTGTAAGGGTATTTGCATGCAAATGCTCTCCATCTGGGAGACCCGTTGTATATCGATAGTTTATGGGTTGTTATAGTACATTTACCGGACCCTATCTCTTTCTGTATTCTCAATCCAAGTTTGCAGGTAGGGTATGGTCCTTCCGATATTTCCATTATGGTTAGATAGCTGAAAAGTACCAACCTGTACCTTCATGCCCTTTTTTATTGAAGCATCTATTGAAAACTTCATCTGATGCTGTGATGACGTCACCGCGACTGAATAATGATGATGATAACTTTGGGGTTATTTTATTTCCTCATTTTTACTTGAACCAAATGAAGTGGTAAATCCTGTTATGTTTCTTTGACATGTTTGAAGAGCGCAAGCGACCAAACAGTGGCCGTACGGAAGACATGGAGAAGGACAATTGAGGAAATATTCCGAGATATTGCGATATTTCCATTGATTCTCATCTTGTCTACAAACCGTCCTTCCTATGTGTATCTTCCCACCAAATATTGTTCTTCTGTCATTATTGGTATGAATCTGACAAAATCGAATTTTCCTCTTAATCTACCTTAATCGGCCTCCAGACTTTTGTTATAATTGCAATTAACCTTGATGAGTACAAATACTTTCTCAATTTACAAATGTTACAGCATATGGTCACCCTTTATGATGAGCTAATGTTGGCCACCTTAGAATTTGCATCGTTTTTAAGACGTTACCCTTTCTTTCCATCTTGGCCACCGATTGTTTGCTAATCCAGGTTGGTCAACGTGGTATCCCAGCAATTTTTTTGCTTTAGTCCTGCAAACATGTTGAAAGGGTAATCCACTCGGTGGTGCCATCTGCAAATTTGTTTCATAGTCAGAGATGGCCATATGTGTTAGATGTCTGTATTTGAAATGCGATGTTTGCTTCTTAAAATGCATAAACATTGTCCTTATTGACCGTCTAAGTTCATTAATAGTATCTGCGTTCAAGAAAACTGATCGTAGATATATTAATGTCAGAAGCCATAAAGCATTCTTTAGCTCTTCTACATACAAGAGATATCATTCATGGGATGTTTCTTTGTTTATAGAGTTGTTTGAATTTCTCATTAAAAATATCTATGTGAAATTTGGCAACACAATATATTAGCAGCATATAGGTATTCCAATGGGTACTAATTGTGCACCCCTGTTGGCTGACCTGTATCTGTTCTCTTATTAATATGACTATATGCAGGCGCTTTCAAAAACCGATCCATTCAAAGCCCGTTCCTTCTCATTCACCAAACGCTACATGTATATAGACGATCTTCTCGCTGTGGATAATCGCTATATAAATGACGCAGTGAAGGATATATATCCACCTTCACTGGATTTGAAGGAAACTACAGATAGCCCTACAGGCACTTCATATTTAGATCTATATCTCTACAAAAATGAAGCGGGTATTCTCTCTCGTCGACTTTATGACAAAAGAGATGATTACAATTTCGACATCGTAAACTATCCCTTTCTGGACAGTAATATTCCAGTGGGACCTGCATATGGCGTATACATATCTAGCTTAGTAGCATTTGCTAGATCCTGTGTTAAATATGACGATTTTAATCAACGTCACAAAACACTGATGCAGAAACTTAAAAAACAGGGCTATTCCACCAAGCGCCTACACTCAAAGTTTCTCAAATTTGGCGAAACATATCGCATGCTGATAGCAAAATACGAACGTAGCGTGCAAGATCTATGCCGTACGTTTCGTAACTTGTGTCTAATTCCTCTTAACCCGGGGCTAGGGGCCGTATGAACCCATGTACTTCAAGAACCTCATGGTACTCATATGAACAGCCACAATCAAAGCGTGACTGAGATACATCATTCTTTAGATGACGACTTTACAACGAATATTATGGATTAAGAATACTGATCAGCGATACGAATTTGATATTTTTGGAACATCATGATGTCTTGCCGGCATCATTGAAAACTGTTGACCGCTTCTCTCTTGCAAGAAACAAGCCTATGTGTTTGTATACTATGATTGTCTTTTTGAATTTGGTGCTAATACTGTTATATGGAAAATGGAATAGGTCTTTGGATTATGGACGCGGATATTCTCTAATGGACAACGGCTGGATTATGAATGACGGACTAGACGCTTGTAGTTTTAGAGCTTTTCTGAAGATTTTGATACCACTATTACCTCTGGGCATTATGCCGTGAAAGCTGCTGCTTGCTGGGAGCTGTATAAATGCATGCCCAATGGCCTCTTTCAGAGATTGCAAAAGATAGAAATACAGAAAATCCAATACCACCAACATCGTCTCCAAACACACATGATAGACCTACTGATAAATCTGATGGTGGCAAAATATCCAGGAAGTCAACCAGGTGATTCCTTGGTGACTCCAGCCCTGCTACCAGGCCATTCCCTCCCTCTATCTCTTCTACTGTCGAGAGCCCTAGCAAACGGCTTTTTCGACCGTA
Source organism: Hanleya hanleyi (assembly GCA_036873755.1). Lineage (NCBI taxonomy): Eukaryota > Metazoa > Mollusca > Polyplacophora > Lepidopleurida > Hanleyidae > Hanleya > Hanleya hanleyi. The sequence continues at coordinate 76,715 of JAVTVY010022771.1, read as the reverse complement.
AATAATTCATTGATGACGTCGCCAACTCTGTCAGCCAATCAAGTGATTCGCTTTGCTTTGATCAAAGGTCACAGGGGTCCGGCACTGAGGTCGGAATGCCAGTGTGCGTCTTCCAGGATCTCAGCCAAACAGACGCGCCACAAGACCACTCCATAATTAGCTGTTTAAATGAATGTCAACACGTGACATGAGTGTTAAGGTTGACCATGGTATTCACGATGATGATTCGTACCTGGATGTATAACTTTGGTCCGTATAAAAACAAATATGTTAAGGGAACCATGCATACGTGGTAACGTCATCATAGGCTCCGTCATCAATCGGATTGAAGCCGATACTCGATAGTGAAATGCTGCAAACCTGAAACTGGACTAACAGGCCGTGACCCTGCTCGACTGGGATGGTTGCTGAAAGGGAGTATCATATATCCTGCTAACATCTTTGGTGGAACATGAAAATGTCAGCATTGATGCAGAGAGTATGCCTACATCGTCAGCTGCAGAGACGGGTAGTTCGATAACAATGTTCAGAAATTATTTCAATTCCACTCAAACTAACTACCCATATTCCAATATGATGAAATGATTTGCCTTAAAATTAGGCACATGGATGACCAGGCAGATTGGAAATATTGTCTGGGAGTTGAATGTAGCTCTTCAGATAATCATACATCATTATATAAATGATGAATGGTCCTTGCATCAATAAAACTCCAGGATCATCACACCAACCTGCCCTCATTACACATTTTCTGCATACAGTCATGACCTGTTCTGGAGATTTGTGGTGGTGATACTATCGTGTATAACACTCAGGGAATTTCTGCATCAATAATCGAAAGCCCTTATTCACAAGACACTAATAACTCGAACTTCTACACAGGCATAGCAAGGTAGTATTTTATGCAAGGAAATTTGACAACAGTTTCGAATGATGCTGAAATTGAAGACATCATGATGTTCGTTTCATATCATCAAATCTGGTTGAACGTTCATATGGGTCATATACTAAAATCTCCATACAGTCTCATCATTACTGTTGACAATTGTCGATTTCAGATTGGTTCAATAGTTGATACCGGTATCCATTTTACATCACATACCCTGCAATTATGACTGGAAACGATTTCCAGCCGACAAAACCGGTCAAACGCATTTTATTGAATTGAACAGAATAGTCTCCAGATTTGAATTGTTTGTGGCTTTGGTTGTTAAATCTTATACAATTCCTTTGTCTGTTCCATTCACTGACTGTACCCTATTTAATACCACACCGAAACACGGTGGTAAAGTAACCTGAGTTTGTCTACGTTGAAAACTTGACACGAACATCGCCTGTGTCAGCAATCTACTCCTGCCACATTTTCGATATTCTACTCCTGCCAACAAGATTCTGGTTCCGTTCTTAACACACATTCAAGTTCTCACGCTGGGGCGAGATATTACCAAGTTGCCAGTATGTATTCGGATGGACACTCAACAATCATGATACATGTTGCCCAAGAAATGTACTTTATGCCGAGTAGAAATTGTCAACACAAAATAGTAAAACTATAGACCGACAGTTTATTTTTACGCAGCACTACCCTGAGTCAAATTTGCTCTCGCTCTCCCATCGTTTGGCATGTTTTTGCATCGAAGAACCTACTATTATTTAATCGATGGGATATTATCATTTTAATATAACTGTCCTCATTCACCCCCAAATGGCAAATAACACCTCCAGCTCACACTTATAATGAAAAAGATAAAAGATATGTATATGATGCAATTAAATGTTTTATCGGTTTATTTAGCATTTTATCATGGCACAGGACTAAAATGTATAGGGTATAATCGTTTAGCTCTTTAGACATAGATTTAAAGAAAATATCTGGTGGGCCATACCCCGTCACCTCGAACGTTTGGCTTGGAGTAAGGATCAGGCCAGGTTTCATAAAACGAGCTATAATTACCCTATAAGCTACTGAACTTCAAAGGTTATAACAAATGGGTAACAACTACATGATAATACCACTTTAGGAAACATTGATGGAATCTGTTACCTCAAATGGCACCAACTGAATAGGACGTATGTATTGAAAATGGACTAAACGGCCGGCAAAAACTGATTTTCCGTTTATGACGTCCTCAAGGGATTTTGTTAATTTATGTTTACTGGTTTCTATAAACAAGAATCTAGACGTAGTGTGTGGAAAATGTCCGTCCTCTAGCAGCAAGAATGATAAAAATATGCGAGGAACCATAACTCACCCCCCATATTTGGGTTAAGAATAGGGACGGGGTAGGGTTCCGAAAGTGTGCTATAACTACATAACATAAGCTGCCGATCTGCAACAGTTATCACATATGGCTAACATCTACATAGAAATACCTCTTCAATGAACATGAATCGAATCTACCTTGCAAAGTGATACCAGCAGAATTTGAAAAAAATCAACTTGAAAATGGACAAAAAAGCCCACTGGGTTATTACGTCGCTGTGACATCACCAAATGATTATGTGACATGTTTGCCTTTTTCAATAGAGAGTACCTATGCCCGAAGTGTGCGAAATTTTAGATCTCTAGAGGGAAGTATAAGAAAAATATCCGAGGGACCATACCCCACCCCTCAAGTTTGGATTTAGAACTGGGAACGGGGTAGGGTTGAAAAGGCGTGGTATACTACCCTTAAGCTACCGATCTGCAACGGTTATCACATATGGATAACATCTACAGACATATACCTCTTCAAAAAACATTACTAGAATTTGCCACCTCAGGTGGTACCAGTTTCGACTCTGGCCCATGCATGGACTAAATGTAGTTCAGTTGAAATCAGTGCCATTAAGAGCCAATATAGGGCCTATCAGATCAGACAAGTTAGTGAAATTTCTAGATGCAAGGCCTGTAGACAAAGATAAATATAATAGTTCTATTTTAGATATTCGAGTCAGGAATTACGAAGATACGAATGGATAGTTTTTTCTTCCCAAATGAACGATTCAATCTCGACGGGTCGGTTCGGATGGTTTGCATTTTCGTCTCTTTGTAATTGCTGATATATATATTCCTGATAGGTGAAATGCGATTGAATTTTCTTCCAATCCAGGAAAAAGTAAACGATTGAGAAGCCATTTTAAGACTGTCATAGGTTTTCAAAAGTTGGGTGACACCGCTCTTCCCTAGAAGGCTATAATAGGACGTGAAATTTTTAACCACCGTTTTACTTTACCATTACATCATCACACCAATGAACACGGCAGTTTTGTTTGAAGAAACACGATGGTGATATGATGTTTAAGGATAAATCTGTCTCTACGTCCTGTAACAGTGCCCTGACTCTTCCCTCGCGATCGACCACACACAGACAGGAAAAGTTCGAAATTCAAGCTATTGATTCATGATCGTTTTTCAGTTGAGACTATAAGAGAACATTCGCGATGGAAGGAACAACAATTGATGAAAATACTCTGTAATAAGTTATATGGTGAATAAATATATAATGTACTGTAATAATTAGTAATAGCTGCATCGAAAAATAGAGGCTAAAATTTCATTTCTTATCGATAGAGTCAAATGAACTGCCATTTATGATATCGTATGAGGTGACCACGTATTATGCTGATGATAGTGGGGTCAAAATCCAGGACACTGATGATGCGTTCTGGTTTTCATAAACAGTCAAGGTTACCTCTCCTTGGCAAAACGCTCTCTCGATGGGTAAGTTAATTTCAGTGTTTTAAGTTATCAATCGTAAAGGCAAACAAAAGTTGTGGGCGTATGGTATCGGTTAGGATATATGGAAATTGTTTATATTTGTGTTTGTGTATATTACGTAGTAGATGACAGGACAAACGTATGAGCACTTTCAATACATGTCCTAGATCCGACAATCTTATGGAATTCGTCGTCACTAGAAAATTTTCCCGTCGATAATCAAAATACTTCTTTCGAATAACACTATTAACACCAAACAGTCAGACATGACATGAACATTTACATCAACAAAAGTCAGTTCTTTCAAGCAATCCAGTGTTCTCGATGATACTTGCACGACAACATAAAGCTTCGGTTGTTAACACGCTGTGGGGATGTCCTCCGTAACGTAGCGAAATTCCGGAAGTAATCACACTATTCTTGTTCAGTGTACATGTATAATTTTTGTAGGTGTTTTATCATTCAGAAAGCTAGCACCAAGAACATAACTAATTGTCCAATATATACATGTATTTGTTAGCTACAATCACTATCAGGTACTTGCATTAATTGCTGATTATTTTTAGTATTACCTCTTCCTGGTAACGTACAGACTATCAAACAATGTTTGATCCCCCCATTCTAAGTTTCTTCAGGAATTTGTTTTCCTTCACTTTCGATTTTCCTTCGGGTTTCTCGACTAAAAGCGATCAATCGTGAATCTGTAGAGATATCGTGATATCGAGAGAACAAAAGAGAAAAATCGAGTCTTTTCGAAAAAAGTTTTTTTCACAATATTGTGTTTGTGTCATTTACCCGTACACGATCCGTTCATAATCGTCAATAGCCGATCGCGAAGGAATTGTTTTTCAAGATGGGAGATAATCGTGAGGCGGAGTGATATATGGCACAGAGGCCGTGTTGTTGTCGTATGTTGTTAGACCCGCGGGCTGGGATCACTATACTGTACTATATAAGTGCGTGATACAACCGGTTAATATATATAATTCACGATTTAGAGTCACCTACAGGCCGAAATCGAGTATGTTTTTGAAATATTTATACACATATTAATTGAACTTATATCCACCGGGGCTATTTGACGATAACGTATATATCGTTATATAGCTATATCGCATATCGCTCCAATTTGATGATAACTTTATCTGTAATCTGGGATAGCCAGCAATACTTGTTGAATACCCTGATACTGATTGCGTAATGATATATTTACACTAATCAATTCAAAAACGTTTCCGCCAACTCGTCCATCAATTAAAAGCCGCATGTCTCAGGTTTATCTTATCGCATATACTTCTGCTAACATACCCTTGTACATAGACATAAAAAAGCCAATAATATTAGCTCTGAAGATACGAACTTGCATCCAGATTGCATAGGGTTTTTTTGTAAATTAACGTTTTCATTCCACGGAGAAGAGAGGTGATATATATATATATATATTATTTTCTGAGGGTTTACAAAAATACTCAGTCAGTTTGAAAAACCGTTGTTCCCTGGGGCCCTCTAACAACAAGACAATTGCAAAGAAATAAGCTATCATAATTACACACATATAAGACAAACCTTAACAAGGAAAATACGGATATATATACAAATGTTACTCAATATTACTGCATGTTGATTAACCCTACCTGGCCTGGGGGGCCATTATGGCCCCCCTACCAAACTTTATGCGCTACCTCCGGAATGCAAAAAAATGGAGAGCTGAAACTCCGTGACTTTATAGTTTATCATATTGGGGTCATTTTCAGCCTATTTGCAGAACCCCCCGACCAGAGGATCATGGGTAAATTCAAGATGGTGGCCACGTGGGGTACCAGAAAAGTGATGTTCTTGTCATATTTCTTCAAAATTTCTGCTTTTCTGCGTTGAAAAGTGGGCAAAAACTATTTTATTTCACATCACATTAATATTTACTAATTTATCGTGCAGTTTTTGCGGAGAAATTGCATAAATAAAAAAATCGGAAAATCTGACATAAAAATCGACCGAAAAATGACGTCACTGTGACGTCATCAAAGCGGCCATCTTGAATTTTTTAAATATTTTCTGGTAGAGCTTGATCCAAGGGTATAGTGTGATCAATTTTAGCTCCCTAGCTCAAGGGGTAAGAAAAATAATTAGGGGGGGCCATTTCGGCCCCCCCAGGCCTGGACAGGTCCCAAAAAGTCCAGGCCAGATAGGGTTAAAGACTTCATCATTCTGGACTTGAATATCCCAAGGGAGAGAGATGTTGTAATATTTTGGTTTAGGGAGTTCCACAACTTTGCTCCTGTATACAACTTTGCTCCTGTGATCACTAGGACATATGAGCTACTACATTGCTGTACAGCCGAACTTTAATAAGCTCAGGCTGGTATTCGACGTATCAACCGATACACGCCATAGAAAATTTATCTTCATTCGAAACGAAACTCGTTGTAGTTACTCAATGCAAACAAACATAGACAGGACAGATTAGACAGGTCAGTAGTAACCAAAGAGTATTTCGACGCATTGGCTCGTCACTGCGCATGCGCGAGAAAGTGGTGTGCGCAGAAATGAGGTCATGAGGAGGTGCGCAGGAGTGTTCTGCGAAAGTGTATGACGTCACTTCCGGTCTGGATGAATAGGGCGTGACCATGGGGGCATGTATTCCTCCGCGGTGATGCGGTCTGGCGGTGATGCGGTCTGCCTCCGCGGACCGAAAGTAGTCCCAAAACCGTGGGTTTTCGTGAAAATGTTCGGCAATCTGTAGGGACCGTTAGTGAACCGATTAGGTCGAGTGAGGTATCAATATGAAGCCTACGTGAGGGAGTATCCAACGGACTGGGTGTGACGTGGAACTGGCGTCATTCTGCGCATGCTCAGTAGAGAAAGGGTATGGAAATAGACGTTTTGGGGTCTAGGTGGGCCACTAATGGGCCGATGGAGTCGTATGAGGTATCAATGTGAAGCAGTCGTGAGGGAGCATCCACCTGGGCTAGTGTGTCGTTCGTTGTCAACATTCTGCGCATGCGCAGGCAGGGAATTTTGGGAAAAGGATACGGAAATAGACGTTTTGGGGTTTAGGTGGGCCACTAGTGGGCCGATTGGATCGAGTGAGGTATCAATGTAAAGCATACGTGAGGGAGTATCCAGCGGGCTGGATGTGACGTGGAACTGACGTCATTCTGCGCATGCGCAGTAGAGAAAGTGTATGGAAATAGACGTGTTGGGGCCTAGGTGGGCCACTAATGGGCCGATGGAGTCGTATGAGGTATCAATGTGAAGTATTCGTGAGGGAGCATCCACCTCGACTAGTGTGTCGTTCGTTATCAACATTCTGCGCATGCGCAGACAGGGAATTGTGGAAAAAGGGTATGGAAATAGAGTTTTGGGGTCTAGGTGAGCCACTAATGGTCCGATGGAGTCGAGTGAGGTATCAATATGAAGCATTCGTGAAGGAGCATCCGCCTGGACTAGTGTGTCGTTCGTTTTCGACGTTCTGTGCATGCGCAGACAGGGAATTGTGGGAAAAGCGTATGGAAATAGACGTGTTGGGGTCTAGGTGGGCCACTAGTGGGGCGATTGGATCGAGTGAGGTATCAATGTGAAGCATATGTGAGGGGGTATCCGACTGGACTAGTGTGTCGTTCGTGTTCAACATTCTGCTGCGCAGGTCACGTGGTTTGATGATGGTGTGTGACGTCACTCCCGGTTTTCAGAATGACCTCCGAACACAGACGAGTTCTAATTTTTTCCTTAGACGTATGGAATGCATGTACTAGAACATCCGGGGACCTCTTCAACATCCGGGTTCTTTTCAACTTCCGGGACCTCTTCAACATCCGGGGTTTCCCCGGCCCGGCCCGGCCCGGCCCAGCCCGGCCGCAGCGCGCGCGGGTTATCCGGCCGCACGCGCGCGCGCGCGGGTTCTCCGGCCGAGTGAGCGCGCGGGTTATCCGGAAGTGTGCAAGGGCACTATAGCACATCGGGGTATATATTTCATCCAAGTATAGCGGAAAGCGGTTGTCGTGAATAACAACAAGTTCAGCAATGTTTATACAGTTTATTATCCCCAATGTTACATCATACCCAGGCTGGGGGAGCCGCCCTGGGTATGTTTAGTATGTTCATAGCAAAACAAATTGAAATATCAAACACCATGTTTTATTATTTAACGCACCGTCACATTAGGTACAAGTGTTCACTGAGCTCAAGTCAACGATCGCATCAGTGCAAGGGTGACGCATTCAGCTGATGGGGGTGGTCGGTCAGCTTGGTAACGAAGAACGTAGCATTGGTGACCCGCTCTACGACCCATTGTGTGTTGGGGCGTTGACGATGTGCCCATCTCGGTGGATCCACGGTGTCCAGTTTCTCCAGCATCGTCTCTAGCGACGTCCGGTTAATGATGGTGAACGGCTGGTCAAACACATGGCTGTTATTACTGGCATAATAATACCGTAACTGGTCCGTCTATTTGTGACGTAAGATGTACCCGAAAGCGACATTCAATTTGAAGACCGTAGCTTGGTCATTGAAGATGGCTTCCACGTAGCTGCGTAGACGGATGAGGGCGGTCAGTGGGAAATTGTAGATATCTGGAATGGGGCGATCACGGCGGAAAACATACCGTATCATGGGCCATTGGCGCCGATAAATGTCACTCACTGGATGGGCGTCCTGTAACAGATCGCTAGGAACATCCACTGCATCTTCCAGAAAATGTTCGATGACGTCAGGCGTATGACTGGCAACAGTAATGCTAGGGACTGGCTGGATATCTAGGCTCTTCTGAACTGTGGGTATAGTCGGGCTCTCTGTGATCGCATCACTACTGGCATTCGTCTCTACGGGCTCATCTTCACTGGGTCTGACCCTCCTGGGTGCCTCTTTAGTGGGAGGTTGTCGCCCAAACGGTAGAGACGGGGTATGAATCAAACGCTGAAGCCGTCTTAACTGACTGGGTCGTTTGTCGTCCCAATCGTTACGCTGTTCCGTCGTCCTCTCGTGGAATGAGCCTTCGTGGCGCAGTAAATTATCCTTCCGATTGAATGACCGTGCGCAGATTATACAAGTATACCGTGCATCGTTGTGGGTGGAGGTCTGGTGGGGTCGTAAATTATCTAGACGAGTAAACTGCTTCTGGCAAGATGTGCAAGTGAACATCAGGCTGGTGAGGTTGTACTGGTGAGGCTCAGGCAAGTAGCTCCTCTCGTCAGATAGGCTCAGGCTGGTCAGGCAGGCTCAGGCTGGTCAGGTCAAGCAGGCCAATGAATGCAGCAATGCCCTAAAAATTCCCACTTTCATACACCTACATAGAAGTGCCCGGATGCAGGCGCGGACGTCAGCGAAAAAAAAACACATACACCTCACCACATGTAGTCGCCGCCTCAAGACCCTCATACATACCCGGATGTAGGCGCGGACGTCACCGAAAAAAACACCCACATACAACTCACCACATGCAGTCGACCCATCAAGAACCTCATACATACCCGGATGCAGGTGCGGACGTCAGCGAAATTCTGGCGGGAAAAACCCCACAGACAGGTCAGTACATGCATTCCTATCATGCTTCCTACCCAGGTCACGCCCGATTCACGCATAATAAAAGGATTGACCTGTAATCTTTGTTGATGTTGTTCTCTTTTTTGGACTAACCAATCAGAATAGTACGTCTCACGGACTACACCAGTAGAGCTACGTATAGGTGCGCATATGTGACATGGCCTATGAAACACGTCTCTCTGCGCCTCACACCTTCATTTCTACGGTCGCAGACCCATGACGGAAAGCCAGCCCTATGCCACTCGCATTTTACAGCATGCCACTGTGGTTAATTCACTCACGGGTTACCGAGCAGTGGTTCGGTCCATGTTTCCAGATGGTGACGACAACGAGGGGCGACGCCAGATCCTGAAAGAGTTCACAGAAGCGGTCCTCGACAGAGTGCACTCTATGGAGAGGTGTGCCATCACTCACCACTACTGGACTATGACAGCCATCCTTGATGCCCGGACTATGGACCACAAGCGCTCACGCCGGAACCAGCTACGGCTGGTTGGTCTAGTAATGGTCTGTACCCTATTGACCCTGACGCTGTGGCATTGACAGTGGAACCTCACCATAAATACGAGGGTCAGTCACAGTGTGCGTCATTTGCCGATCGTCATTGCGTCAACCATGTCACCGAGGGACCTGACCATAAATACGAGAGACAGTCAGAGTGTGTGCCATTCACCGTTCGTCATTGGGTCAAGCATGTCATCAGTCCTACGAGCCATCCTTCCCCTTACACACCGGGTGGGGTTACACGTCTATGAAGATAAAGTCACCCTCGTTGAAGACCGTGGAGATGTTTGCTGGTCGCGCGCTGAGACCGTATCGAATACGGTTACGCTACACCGTGACGGCTGGACCAAATTTAAACGGGTGTTGAGTGGTGAGCTCGTCGGAAACCTCATCCACATAGACAATGCCATCTACGTACACCGTGGACCCTTCTTCCCGCGCCTGGGCCGTTACCAAGACCCTACGAGAGGCTTCACCCTAGACCCCGATCTGTGGACAGCCTTCGAGAAAGTCGTGCCTATCGTGGACCAGCTGTTTACACCGGACGAGCGGTCAGCTGTTCAGTTGGAGTGGACTCGTGCCTCGAGAGAATCGGCGGCAGAACCCAATGAACAAATTACCAAACCTAGCAATGAAGCGGAGGCAGACGACGATGCCATTGATTATCCGGCTAGACTCAGTCAGCCCAGTGACATGACCACCCCATCCTTTGATCTCACGTCATAAACTTTTTCTCCCTATCAATACGAGAGACAGTCAAATCTGGTACCATTCACGTACTGACCATGACGGAGCATATAATACGGGCGTTCTCAGCTTGACCCCCGAGGTTTTCCTGCACGTTTATGCCGATAAGGTCGATATCATGGAGGAGGTGGGCGACATCTGTGATGCAGACCCTACACAACCGTGCCCGTCTTACATTCGTCTGTCCCGGGAGGGCTGGACCAAATTCAAACGGGTGTTGTCTGGTGAACTGGACGACGACCTCATCCACTTGTGTCTCGATGTGTACATCCGACGCGGCCCCTTCTTTGCTCATTTGGCTCGGCTAGATGGGGGTACAGTGCATTTTACCCTTCACCCTGTTCTATGGTCTGCATTGGAAGATGCCGTGGTAGATGTGGATCAAGTGCTTACGGAGGAAGAGCGGTCATCAGACAGGTTGAACTGGTCATTTACCATGGACAATGTGGTGGCAGAAGCCAAAGAAGAAAATCAGAAAGAAACTCCGGCCCAAGATATACCCGTTATAAATAACGATAGAGCCAAGGTCCATCATCATGTGTCACCATGAAGAGCTGGGAGAAGGTGTTGGATAACTTATACTACAGTCCCGACAGTCCGGCGGCCTATAGTGCATTGACGGCTCTCTATCGAGCGGCCAAACCCCAGGGGATACAACGTGCCCAAGTCCGAGATTGGTTAAGAAAACAAGACACCTATACCTTACATCGAGCTGCCCGTCATTTTCTACGGAACCGGGTCATCGTAGGAGGACTAAATGCCCAATGGCAAGCGGATTTGGTCGATATGAGCGCCTTTGCCAAACACAACGATGGAAATCGGTATATTTTGACGTGCATCGATATCCTGTCGAAGTATGCGTGGGTGGTACCCATCCGGACGAAAACGGGGGCGAATCTCATAGCGGCGTTCAAGGATATCTTCAAGACCGGGCCCAAACCCATGTATTTGCAAACCGACGAAGGCACGGGATTCCTCAACAGACCGTTCCAACAGTTTCTGAAAGCCCAGAAGGTGTTTTTCTTCCATACGTACGAGACCAAGGCTTCCATGGTGGAAAGGTTCAACAGGACATTCAAAGGCCGCATGTATAAATATTTCACCTATAAGAATACAAGGCGGTACATCGATGTTCTCCCGAAACTTGTGAGTGATTAAAATCGAGCCTATCACCGGAGTATCACCATTACCGTGACCCAACGCAATGAAGCCCAAGTCCGGCGTGTCATTGCGTCAACCATGTCACCGAGGGACCTGACCATAAATACGAGAGACATTGCGTCAACTAGCTTCATTTAGTTCCGCGTTAACTGGTAACTCATATTCTGTTAACTCGTATGTCGATGTTAGTTGTTCTACTACAAACTGTATTTATTTAGTTTCCTGTAAGAAGTGTGGTCAACAGTATGTTGGCAAGACCACCCAAAGACTCCATCTTAGGGTGAACGGTCACAGAAAATCCGTTAGGAAAAAGCAATTGCTTATAGGTAAGCATTTTTCTGGACCCGACCATGGCTGGGATAACTTCAGTATTCAGATCATAGACGTCGTCTATCCATCTACTAAGGATTCCCCCTTTGGATTTGAGAGAAAAATCCGAGAGCGGGAATTATTCTGGATGCTAGAACTTGGGTCAGTGTTTCCGTTTGGTTTAAATGATAATGTCAGTGGGTTCAGAAATGCTACAAACCGCCGTTCAAATATATCCAACATTACCCAACTATTTAAATTACAACACATATAAGGGTAGTGGGAAGAGGTGCCGACATACTGACTGCGTCACATGACTTCACAGAATAGTCTTCTGGTTAACCTATTCTAAAGCACATACCAAGAATCTAACGATTCGTGATATGTGTTGTATCTCAGGTACGCTTTTATTGTACCTGTTCATGTGGCAACTTGGATGATATGACCACACGGCCCCTAGCACCGGCATAAGCGGTATTAGATACAAATCTAGAGCTATGATGGAAATGCTCTGACAACTCGTATACTGGTAATTGGTGAGTTGTTTCGCTGTGACAACTCGTACATTGGAGATTGGTGAGCTGTATCGTCGTCAGATGTAAATGACGGCATTTAACACAAAAGACTAGTCTGTAAGGCCCGATGTCGACCCAGCATCAACTTCCCACAAGTGCCAACATATATCAAAGACCAAAGACCATCAACGGAGACATCGCAGCCATGGTTGGCGAAAGTATAATAGTTCGATGATTCACGATCATATCACTTTAAATTACTTAGTGGGTTTAACTAACACACCCAATAGTATACATAGCTTACGTACAGTTCTGTATGCGTTGCCTCTGAGAGCTTTAGATCAAATAGCCAGAGATATACAACAATCTGCGTCTTCAGGAAATATAATACCATCAAAAATCATTAAAGTATATGAAGATATAGCGTATTTTCGGTTGTATCGTCTAGTGAACATAATCGAAACATCTCAAGATCGGCTTTTCTTGAAACTCAACTACTTAGATAAAGGACTGGACATCATTAATTTACCTCGATTCCTGAATGATTCAGAGGTACGCAACGCTGTGCCAAACTATTTTAAGTTCACAGAACCTCCTTGCATTTCATATAAGTACACTAAATCTATAGCCACCAAAATATTCAATTACTCCAATGCTGTCCAGGAGTTTGACTGGAACTTATACACGTCAGGAGGGAGGCTATAGTTGTGATTGTGAATCGTCGAACCTTATCTATACACCATGCAAACATGTTGTGACTGGTGACCTTGATGTGGTGAGTGATAAGGATCTGAAATTACTCCTGATGAAAGGACCTAAATATAGAGAGCCAAGAAGAATAAATCTGAAGGCCGACCAGAAGATAGTCCTGTCGGCATTAGAACAGTACGTTATTGATTGGTCTAAGCGAGAAAAAGTTGAACCTACAGTACTCGCTGATTGGCTGGACCTCACCAGGAGCAAGGTCGTTGAAACAATCCGCCATATTGACAGAAGTACTCTTCCCCAAGCAAAACAAGTACTGAGAAACCTTAATTCGCAAGAAGTTCTAGCAAATCTCCAAAGTAAATTCGTCATAGTCCCAGCAGACAAAGCTCCGAATAATATAATATTCATATGTAAATATTACTATTACCAGGTGCTGGTTAAAGAATGGAGTGTAGACATATCGTCATCAAATGCGTCTACTTACTCCCAAACTGCATTTAATCTGGAAGATTTATTTAACAATCACAAAAACTTTCTCAGGGAAAGAGGTATTTGTCTTTCAAACAATCATAACGACATACCAAAACTATACTGGACTCCCAAAATGCATAAATCACCATACAAAGCTAGATTCATAGCTGGTTCTAGAAGCTGCACCACCAAGCTTCTTTCAACCCTATTGACGAGGGCCCTTCAGGAAGTAAAAGCATTTTGGGAAAGGTATTGCGCCATTATTTCTTAGAACTCTGGCGTTGAATGTATGTGGATATTGAAAAACTCAAAATGTCTTACGGAAGAACTTGATGCTAAAGGTCACATACCGTACAGACATGTATCCACATGGGATTTCTCGACTCTCTATACTACAATCCCTCATCAGGATCTTATTGACCGTGTAAGCTCATTAATAGTATCTGTGTTCAAGAAAACTGATCGTAGATATATTAATGTCGGAAGCCATAAAGCATTCTTTAGCTCGACTACATACAAGAGATATCATTCATGGGATGTTTCTTGTTTATAGAGTTGCTTGAATTTCTCATTAAAAATATCTATGTGAAATTTGGCAACACAATATATCAGCAGCATATAGGTATTCCAATGGGTACTAATTGTGCACCCCTGTTGGCTGACCTGTATCTGTTCTCTTATGAATATGACTATATGCAGGCGCTTTCAAAAACCGATCTTTTCAAAGCCCGTTCCTTCTCATTCACCAAACGCTATATAGACGATCTTCTCGCTGTGGATAATCGCTATATAAATGAGGCAGTGAAGGATATATATCCACCGTCACTGGATTTGAAGGAAACTACAGATAGCCCTACAGGCACATCATATTTAGATCTATATCTCTATAAAAATGAAGCGGTCATTCTCTCTCGTCGACTTCATGACAAAAGAGGTGATTACAATTTCGACATCGTAAACTATCCCTTTCTGGACAGTAATATTCCAGTGGGACCTGCATATGGGGTATACATATCTCGCTTAGTAGCATTCGCTAGATCCTGTGTTAAATGTGACGATTTTAATCAACGTCACAAAACACTGGTGCAGAAACTTAAAAAACAGGGCTATTCCACCAAGCGCCTACACTCAAAGTTTCTCAAATTTGGCGATACATATCGCATGCTGATAGCAAAATACGAACGTAGCGTGCAAGATCTATGGCGCTACGTTTCGTAACTTGTGTCTAATTCCGCTTAACCCGGGGCTAGGGGCCGTATGAACCCATGTACTTCAAGATCCTCATGGTACTTATATGAACAGTCACAATCAAAGCGTGTCTGAGATACATCATTCTTTAGATGACGACTTTACAACGAATATTATGGATTAAGAATACTGATCAGCGATACGGATTTGATATTTTTGGAACATCATGATGTCTTGCCAGCATCATTGAAAACTGTTGACCGCTTCTCTCTTGCAGGAAACAAGCCTATGTTTTTGTACACTATGATTGTCTTTTTGAATTTGGTGCTAATACTGTTATATGAAAAATGGAATAGGTCTTTGGATTATGGACGCGGATATTCTCTAATGGACGATGGCTGGATTATGAATGACGGACTAGACGCTTGTAATTGTACCCCAGGCAATCGCAGCGAACGCCGAAGGAGGTGGTCAAGGTCGGGGAGCCTGTCGGATCAGTAAAGTCAGAGGTCAATTTGAGAAAAGTTACTTGCCCAACTGGAGCGATGAGCACTTCCTGATTAAACGGCGCCTACCCCGACAGCAGCGAGTCTATGAACTGGAAGATCTTAAAGGGGAACCGTTGCTAGGCACGTTTTACGAGACGGAATTACAGCCTGTCGTAAAAGCAAAGCAAGACTACTACACGGTGGAGCAGATTTCGACAACGGAACGCCGACGTGGCAAACTGTTTCATTTCGTGAAATGGCAAGGCTGGCCCAGTTCCTTCAATTCCTGGGTCGCGGCCAACCAGGTGAAACGACTATAAAGCCAGACACCACTACCGTCATCCTTCAACCGCAGCTGCCTCTGAACACAGCGTCTCCCAAAACGCGCAAAGTGCAAGTGGGCTTTGTGGTGATATTACTAACCCTGCTGAGTGTGTTGTACGGAGGTGTGTTTTACGACGTAGCCTATGTCAGCACGTTACTTAACCAACTTAGAACTCCAACCACCAGTCAAACCAGTCTACAGATAGCACCAGTCACCTCCGTATCGAGCCCAGTCATCACCACCACTACACCCCGTGTACAAGCCACATCGAGCTCCACACAAAGTATACAGTCAACACCTACACCAAGTACACCCACTACGTCTGAAAACCCACCGGATTTCATCCCTCACAGTGAACAGACTACGACGACCGACGTTGTACCCACTACCACCACTCCAGTTCACGCGTACCAAATTTACAAGAGCGGGTTACCACGACAGCGGATAAACCTCCAACCATGGACCCTCGGTGGCAGCATCCCTTCACTTGCGTCATCGCAGGACCGATGGGCTCCGCCAAAACGCACTTCGTCAGGAAGCTCCTTCAACACGCCGATAGCATGATCACCCCACCCATTGCCCGTGTCGTGTGGTGTTATGGAGAATGGCAGGCAGCGTATGCAGCAATGCCCCACATCACGTTCATGGAAGGCCTACCTAACCTGGCCGATTTGGAACCCGACACCTTGGTGGTTCTGGATGATCTCATGGCGGAGACGGGTGCGCGGGTCACCCAACTCTTTACCAAAGGCAGCCATCACCGACGGCTCAGCATCATCTATATTGTGCAGAATCTGTTCAGTAAAAACAAAGAACACCGGAACATCAGCTTAAATGCCCACTACCTGGTGGTCTTCAAAAATCCGAGAGATACCACTCAACTGCTGCACTTGGCTAGACAGATGTATCCCGGCCGCACACCGTTTGCGTTGGAAGCCTTTAAAGATGCGACAACCCTTCAGCACGGGTATATGCTCTTCGACCTCAAGCAAGACACTCCCGATCACCTTCGACGACGGAACGGAATCTTTCCCGGAGAGACCCACCACGTGTACATGCAAAAATAATGTAAACACACCCACAGTGGCTCCCCCAGCTGGAGTGTGTGTGTTTGATGATGGGGATAATAAAAAGAATTAATACCACAGCATGGTTGACTTTGCCTCTGTTCTCTGAGGTAGATAAAAAGAGCAGATTTGTGGGTTCTAGCATTAGTTGTACAGGATGTCTGCGCGAGTACGGAAGCACGCCCCGACGCTCCGTGTATTGAAGACGGCCCCACCCGAGTTGTTCCTAACCATTGTACGCGGTGCGGACCCTGACCATGTACGCTGTCTGTGCGAGATCGGGTACAACCTGTTAAAAGGCAACGTACCACTGACTCCGGCTCAGAAGACTAAGTTGACCAAGCATGAGACAGGTCTCCGAACCCTAGTCCGGAAGCGAGTCTCTCAAACACAAAAAAGGTGTTACAGAAAGGCGGCTTTCTCGGGGCCATCTTAGCACCGTTGGCCGCTTCCGTGTTGGGTCCAGTATTGGGTGGACTCTTCGGCCGACAATGAACCACACGAAAAAAATGGTCCTCGTCGAACCACGGTTCCTTCAAAACCTCCAATCGCCCTACCCTGCTCCACCTACGGTGAAGACCATAAACACCCTCGATGAAGAGATGCAACAGATCTTACAAAGACCGGGGTTAAGCGACAGTGAGAAAGTACAACGGTACAATGCGACGCTTCAACGGTACATAACGTTCATGGACCAATACAAAACCCTCTCTACCCCAGCGCCACCACCACCAACACCACCACCACCACCACCACGCGACACACCGCCGACCTCAGCACCGCTCCAACAGCCGCCATTACCAGGGGTACCACCCACAGCCCTACAGTGGGTGGAAGACGAAGTGCTGAAGAGTGTACCTGCATCGTTCAAGAAACAAGCTGGCCTGGTATTACAACGGATGAAACAGAATCCTAACATGACTTGGAATGATAAAGGCGAACTACTGGTACAGAATCAGGTGATCCCCGGGACCCACATGACGGATTTAGTGAATGACCTGATGCGTCAACGCAGGTCGCACGCGGATCCTCGAGGATGGGAGGTCTTCGCTCAAGGCTTGAAAGACATGCATGTACCACAGGAATTAGTGGGGAATCCCCAGCGCTGGGCCTGGATGCAGCGGACCCACCAATCGCCGGGTGGCCCACTACCTTCTTGGGAAGCCGAGTGGGAACCGGAGTCACCCCCTAAAACACCACCACAACGGGCACCTTCTTTTCGCGCCTTTAAAAAACCACCCTTGATCAAGACACCCCACATCTCCAGAGCCGTGACACGTAGCAAGTCACCGCGACGAACACGATGCCGGACACAACCGCCCATGGCCGGGAACACGTATTAAAACCAACAGCGGCAGCAGGACAGCTCAGTCGCCATGTTTTACCTCACCCTACCCAGTAACAGTTCGCTGGATGTGTTTCCTGACAACACCTTGGCCAAGTACGTCACCCAGTTACCGCAACCGTTGCATTTACCTGGACGATGGAAATGTGGCCTCGTGGATATCCAATACCCTTACTCGTGGTACAACGTGCGAGCCAATGAAGTCTGGTACGATGTGACCTACGAAGGAAAAGACACCCGACTCACCCTCCCCGAAGGCCAATACGATACTCCCAAGGAGTTCATGCAGGGGCTTACAAGACTGTTGCATTATAAGGCTCTTACGGGAGGTCACGAATGTTTCAAAACCCATCAAAACCTTTCCCTTCAAGAATCACGTGGACTTCGATTACAACGCACACAACGACAAGGCACAGATCATCCTCACCGCCAACGTGAGTGTCGTACTGAGTCCTATCCTACAGCAAATGCTGGGTTTCGATCTAAAGACGTTCGCTGGTCCCACCGCCCACCAAGGCCAGATTCCGATGGATATGAAGTCGGGTATGTACGGACTCTACGTCTACTCGGACGTGGTCGACAACCACATCGTGGGCGATATCAACACACCTCTGTTACGGGTGGTCCCCATTAAAAGACGTATGGAGATCAAGTCACCCACAGTTTCACTCACATGCTCTACCTACCCGTACGACAAACCGACATCAACACGATCACGGTGGATATTAGAGATGACACGGGACGACCGGTGGCATTCGAACGAGGAAAAGTGGTGCTGACACTTCATTTTCGACAAGCACGTGCTCCTCACTTTGTATAATGAAGGTGCCTTACGAGTGCGATGCACGCAGCTATATGGACTATTATGCCCAACAGGCCGGAGGTGGCCTTCCGGTCTTTAGTGGTGCACGCATGCAACGATGACATGGGCTGGGGAACATACTCGGGAGCATCGTCAAAACGTTCCTGCCCTTGGTGACGCGTGGGATGAAAGCAATCGGCAAGCAAGCGGTACGCAGTGGACTGCAAGTCGCCGGTGATGTCTTGGGGGGTACGGCACCGAAAGAAGCCTTGAAACGGCGGACCAAATAAGCAGGAGGCGTCTTGGTGGCCAAAGCACAACGCACCGTAGGAAATAAAAGACCTGCACCACCGAGACCACGCATCAGTCGACGACCGACCCAGCGACGACGCACATCGAAGACCCAGGATATCTTTTCTTAAACATGTCATTGATCCACGCAGAGTCCTGCCCCTCCACCAACAGTGAATTTGATTTGTGGACCGTCCCGCCCACACAGACCAGTGCCGAACCAGGATTATGGGTGGAGCATCTCCCGCTCTCCAGCATCAACGAAACAGGGCCCATCGAGGTCACCATCAGTAATGCGGATACGGCCTATGTGGATTTAGCCCATACATACTTGTATGTGAAAGCCAAGATCGTCAATAGAGATGGCTCCAGAATCGTCGACCAAGCAACGGTGGGCCCGACGAATCTCTGGCTGCACTCTATGTTTCAACAGGTGGATATATTTCTCAGCGTCAAACTCATCAGTGACTCGACCAACACGTACCCCTATCGAGCCTACATCGAGACGTTGTTGTCGCATGGACGAGAGGCTAAAAAATCTCAGCTGACAGCCGCTTTATTCTACCAGGACACAGCCGAGCACATGGGCGTAGAGAACGACAAGTCCATGCGGATACGGCCTATGTGGATTTAGCCCATACATATTTGTATATGAAAAGACCCCAAAACGTCTATTTCCATACCCTTTCTCTACTGCGCATGCGCAGAATTACGTCAGTTCCACGTCACACCCAGCCCGTTGGATACTCCCTCACGTAGGCTTCATATTGATACCTCTCTCGACCCAATCGGTTCACTAGCGGTCCCTACAGTTTGCCGAACATTCTCACGAAAATCCACGGTTTTGGGACTAATTTCGGTCCGCGGAGGCAGACCGCATCACCGCCAGACCGCATCACCGCGGAGGAATACATGCCCACATGGTCGCGCCCTATTCATCCAGACCGGAAGTAACGTCATACACTTGCGCAGAACACTCCTGCGCACACCTCCTCATGACCTCATTTCTGCGCACACCACTTTCTCGCGCATGCGCAGTGACGAGCCAATGCGTCGAAATACTATATTGAGAAGGAAACAGATTGAATTAAATAATACTGGATTTATATTAGGCCTGCAGCACAGGCCTGCAAAACAACAGTTTTGGGGGGTGTGGGCGGTGGTATTAGGGTGAAGTGTCGAAATATGGGGTCTCTATATATAACCCCATGCTTTATTGATTTATATAAAGCATGGGGTTATATATAGAGACCCATATTTCGACACTTCACCCTAATACCACCGCCCACACTCCCCAAAACTCTTGTTTTGCGGGCCTGTGGCCTGCAGTGACTTCACTGCACATATGCGGGTCAATCAGGCACAAACGTGGCACTACTTTCCGCTATAATTCACAAAGGTTTTATTAATAGATATCGATTATTGGATAAAAAAATTCTCGAATGAGAAACGATTCCCCACAGCATAAAAAAACGATTCGCACAGTGAATGCAACGGGCATTATGGTTAAACTACCTACCCTGAGACCATGACACCAAGTTGCCAGTCGTATATAAACGCTTTCTAAACCTGTCAGCCTCCCCAGCTTCCGTAGAAAAAGGAAGTTGGAATATCAGACTCGACAGCATACATTCACTACCTCACTGATAAGCTGAATTAGTAGTACGGTTTTATATAATAATTCCCTTACATATGGTACTATTGTATGTATAACAGGAAGTGTGTCTATAACACGATTACGCTGTACGTTGAAATGAGCCCGGATGCTCGTAGCCCGAGGGAAGACTCTCACAAAGATTACATCTTAAATGACCTGCTGCTGTTTGTACGGCAACTTGCCGATGTTATTTTTAGATGATGCTTGCATATATCGATCACGTGTAAAAGCATTCGTCCAAACATGTTGGTAGGTTATTGACCTTTCTGCACTGGCTAGAGGTGGCCTATGGCCTGACAAACACACTGTTCCTGGCCTTTCATCATCTAGGCTGATATGATAAAATTTCAAGTACCTGTCGTGAACCTGATATGATTTCCGGCTCACGCCACTATGTATGCACAATCTGGAGCCATGAATGTACGTTTGAGTATTTGTGTTAGGGTGCGTCAATAGGTATGCGTTATGGATAACAACGTCTTTATTGTTGTGGAGCTGACGTTTCGTTGGAGATACTTCCAACTTGTTCAAAGCTTAGAAAACGTTGGGAGTATCTTCAAAGAAACGTCAGATTAGCAGCAATAAAGAAGTTGTTTTTCATGTAATAGCCCTGTGTTTTGTACACCGACTCTTAAATGCCTATCATAGAAAGCTATATTGAATATAAAGCGATAACGTGCACTGGTGTTGGGAACAGAGAAAAGTCATCTGAAAAGTCGTATTCCAAGCATCTGGCCCGTCATTCATAATTCATCCGCCGTCCATTAAAGAATATCCGCGTCCATAATCCAAAGACCTATTCCATATTCCATACAACAGTATTAGCACCAAATTCAAAAAGACAATCATAGTATACATAAACATAGGCTAGTTTCCTGCAAGAGAGAATCGGCCAACAGTTTTCAATGATGCCGGCAAGACATCATGATATTCCAAAAATATCAAATCCGTATCGCTAATCAGTATTCTTAATCCATAACAATCTTTATAAAGTCGCCATCTAGAGAATGATGTATATCAGTCACGCTTTGATTGTGACTGTTCATATGAGCAGCATGAGGATATGGAAGCACATGGGTTCATACGGCCCCTAGCCCCGGGTTAAGCGGAATTAGACACAAATTACGAAACGTAACGCCATAGATCTTGTACGCTACGCTCGTATTTTGCTATCAGCATGCGATATGTATCGCTAAATTTGGGAAACTTTGAGTGGAGGCGCTCGGTGGTATAGCCCTGTTTTATAAGTTCTGCAACAATGTTTTGTGACGTTGATTAAAATCGTCACATTTAAGACAGGATCTAGCAAATGCTACTAGGCGAGATATGCATACGTCATATGCAGGTCCCACTGGAATATTACTGTCCAGAAAGGGATAGTTTAGGATGTCGAAATTGTAATCATCTCTTTTGTCATAAAGTCGACGAGAGAGAATGCCCGCTTTACTTTTATAGAGATATAGACCTAAATATGATGTGCCTGTAGTTTCCTTAAAATCCAGTGAAGATGGATATATATCCTTCATTGCGTTGTTTTTATAGCGATTATCCACTGCGAGAAGATCGTCTATATAGCTGTTGGTGAATGAGAAAGAACAGACTTTGAATGGATCGGTTTTTGAAAGCGCTTGCATATAGTCATATTCAAAAGAGAACAGATATAGGTCAGCCAACAGGGCTGCACAATTAGTACCCATTGGGATACCTATATGCTGTTGATAAATTGTGTTGCCACAATTGAGAAATTCAAGCAACTCTATAAAAAAAAGACACATCCCATGAATGATATCTCTTGTGTGTAGTAGAGCTAAAGAATGATGTATGGCTTCCGACATTAATATATCTACAATCAGTTTTCTTGAACACAGATACTATTAATGAACTTAGACGATCAATAAGGTCCAGATGAGGGATTGTAGTATAGAGAGTCGAGAAACCCCATGTGGATACATGTCTGTACGGTATGTGACCTTTAGCATCAAGTTCTTCCGTAAGACATTTTGAGTTTTTCAATATCCACATACATTCAACGCCAGAGTTTTTAGAAATAGTATCGCAATACCTTTTCCGAAATGCTTTCACCTCCTGAAGCGCCCTCCCCAAGAGGGTTGAAAGAAGCTTGGTGGTGCAGCTTCTAGAACCAGCTATGAATCTGGATTTGTATGGTGATTTATGCATTTTGGGAGCCCAGTATACTTTTGGTATGTCGTTATGATTGGTTGGAATACCTCTTTGCCTGAGAAACGTTTTGTGATTGTTAAATAAATCTTCCAGAGTAAATGCAGCTTGGGAGTAAGTATTGTTGAGTTGTTTCCTGTATACATGTATGTTATACGTCTATTTGTTAGTTGTTCCCTGTAGATGTTGTATGTTATCTGGTGTGTACAGTAAATTAATATTGGTATTATGATATCATTGTGAATGAATGCGAAAATGCATTAGGCTGGGTGGCTGCTTTGCCAGTGAAGCTTCATTTTATATAAATAACAGTAAAGTTTAATACATTTCAGACGCGACAGTCCTGTTGTTCACACATTGCGCTTGTGTTTGTACTACTACGGTGTACTATTATATTAGTTGGGCCGTCCAACATTATACATGCAAACGTGTTTGAACTCACACGGACACTTGAGACGTTTAATGCTAGCTTCTCAACATGAATACTGCATTGACGAGCATAGATCATGCCTATGCATCGCACAAAAAATGTGACCATACCTGTGTAATATTATGAAGTGTTTTCATGTTGGCCCAGTTACAGCTCAACAGTCCGTGCACGTGCATATTGACCCGAAGTCCGAAGGCGCGAGGTAAAAGGCTACAAGGGACATAATTTAGTCACCCAGTTGTTATCAAGTTAATGTTTGAAAATCCACGGTAGTCAGTTGTTTGTCGAATCGATTATTAGGGCCGCCATTTTGAACGTATACGTAATAACGGAAGCAATCTGTCTCAGACAATGCAGTGCTGACCTGATTAGTTCATGTCGGTGTGTCCGCACGTTCTCTCATTGCATTGGTCCAGGTGTCTTATTGCGGCTCTGTTGTTGGGATATACATCCACATGTAAGGTGCAGGAAATGATACAATATCCTAGCAACTCAACAGCTCTCTATTCATTGATTAACCTTATTTGACCCGTGTATCAACGATAACAAGCTTAGTGGTACGACATCCAGGCACAGAGTTTACAATGGACATCGACTTGGTCATTCAGCAGGGAAACGTATAAATAATACATGCTCTATTTTAAACAGATTTGAATATGGAAAAAGCAACTGACTTGGCCCAGATTGTTCTACAAAATGCGGCCGTTATCGCAGGGGTGACAGCCACACTAATTGGTACTACAGTCTATCAATGGTTTAGAAAACCTAAAGGGACAGGGATGATGGTTGACTTAAATCAACAAAGCATACAAATGGAGGTAGGTTCCGTGTATATCTGTTCTGCACAGCCCGAAAAAAGGTGATCACCCCGAGAAGGTGATGAGTTAGAGCCATCACCCTTTTTTATTATCACCTTCAAAAATGATGGCCATCACCTCGGAAGACTGATGAGCAATGATTGTAAATTTAGGTCATTGACCTCAGGGTGATGAGGCAAATACATCACACTTAAAAGATAATGGCCGTCAGCAATTAAAGGTGATGGCTCTAACTCATCACCTATTAAAGGCGATGGCCAGGTTTGATCACCATTAAAGAGTGATTGGCCTTCACCTTCTTTCTGGCTGTGTGATTGAACTTGCTTTCATATTTCAAACAAATTCAATTCAAATTTTCAGTTTCTAAATTGTTCATGCAGCATCATTAATAAATTGCAAGCATTTTGCGTTTACAATTACTGAAAATCACATTATTTTCTTACTGTTAGGGATACTTCATTAACATGGTTATGTTCTATCAAGGTTACGATACAGTTATTAGTTGAGGCTTGAGATATGTTTGAATGCCCATTTTAGGATGGCGTGCGCAGATCTCCACTGGCCAAGGACCCATTCTCGGATGAGTGTCTCCTTACCGATGTCCGAACACTCTATGAGGGGTTTCAGAGAGGGCTGAAATTATCAGGTGGGTACCATCTCGGTAACAATCAACGATAATCTCAAACAGAATGAATATGAAATGAAATGTTTCGGCTGCCAAAGCTGATGTAGAGGTGTCTATGTATGATCTATATTGCAGATAGATATACCTGTAATTGCTCTAGATATACAGTAGAACCTAGAATCTATATATATAACTTCACAGGTGAAAGGGCCATGTTTATTCTATAGACGTATTCCGAGCGTTATACTCAAAAAAGCATGATATAATGTAAACATGTAGATTGATGGCTTACTAAATGCACGGCGTTTCCCCCATATACTTCTTGGCATTGATCGACGTATTGTGCATGTGTAAAGTCTATTTATTGTGCTGACATTTATACAATTTATCGGAAAATCACATAGGCGTGCCGGGGCTGGATTATGGCTGTTGTGGGTACTTGTAGTCTGGGGCAACCGTAAGTGTTTTCGGTACAAAAAGGTTTCCTGTCAGATCAGTATGGCACATGCACTGTCTAAGCAAGCCGATTTACATATATCTCTCTGCCGAGATAATAGTTAGCCTTTTCATATCTCTCCCACAAAATATAGAAATTTCATTATAAAATCGTGCAACAATCTGTATTATCAACGCCAATCTGTTGGCGATCACGTTCAAATAATGAAGACGGATTCTCGGCGTTCTCGAGATCAGTCAAAAAATGTATCAATCGAAAGACACAGGAAAAGGATGCATGTCAATATCTCTCGGTTTTCGCCCGCTGGATCTCTATATAAATCCACCAATTTTTGAGACGGGTATTAATCGAGTGTTCTCGAGACGAATCGGTGTGGTATTCGACTGGATTGTACTTCGAGACAAACCGGTGAGACAAGGTCATACAGATTAACCGAGACCATTGGAGGAGATACTTCTAACCGAGACCATTCGAGAATTCCATCTCCATTCAGATTACAAGCGTCTAGTCCGTCATTCATAATCCAGCCGTCGTCCATTAGAGAATATCCACATCCATAATCCAAAGACCTATTCCATATTCCATATAACAGCACCAGCACCAAATTCAAAAAGACATTCATAGTATACATAAACATAGGCTTGTTTCCTGCAAGAGAGAAGCGGTCAACAGTTTTCAATGATGCCGGCAAGACATCATGATGTTCCAAAAGTATCAAATCCGTATCGCTGATCAGTATTCTTAATCCATAATATTCGTTGTAAAGTCGTCATCTAAAGAATGATGTATCTCAGTCACGCTTTGATTGTGACTGTTCATATGAGTACCATGAGGATCTTGAAGTACATGGGTTCATACGGCCCCTAGCCCCGGGTTAAGCGGAATTAGACACAAGTTACGAAACGTAGCGCCATAGATCTTGCACGCTACGTTCGTATTTTGCTATCAGCATGCGATATGTATCGCCAAATTTGAGAAACTTTAAGTGGAGGCGCTTGGTGGAATAGCCCTGTTTTATAAGTTTCTGCAACAATGTTCTGTGACGTTGATTAAAATCATCACATTTAACACAGGATCTAGCAAATGCTACTAAGCGAGATATGTATACGCCACATCCACTGGAATATTACTGATGTATCACATCAATAATTTCTAGGCAGGAGACCCCACCCCATCCCACCCCCGCCACCCCACTTACTCCAATCGCTCTGTTCTTGGCATTCGATTTGATAAATTTGTTTATTAGGCTCAAAAGATCTATCAATTTCAAGATGTCTTTCGTGGTGCACCATATCGTTCATGCGCGTGTGACAGTGAGTGAATTTCTTCGGCAGCAGAATGGGGAAATCCTCTGTCCTATAGTCGATCCAGAGTTGATGGTAATTAAGATTGCCCTTTATAGACTTCGACACTTGGTAGCGAGGTGGTAACGCCGACCTTCCCACTGCTACATTGCAACAAGAGACAGAAATGGCTACATTTACATTTGGAACAGCATTTGGAACTCTCGTTAAAGACCCTCTAAGACTACCTTACGCTGGAAATAGGTTTACCGGTCAACTAATTTGCTTTTGAAAAAATACCACTACAACCACAACAACAACAGCAGCATCCTGATAACTGTCCCCCATCAGGAGAGTCGAACTCATGACCTTGCGCACTACAGGGAACTCACTAATATCTCACTATTTTATCATAGCCATTGAGTATTCATTCAAGATCAGATGAAGACGCGTCATTACTTTCAGTATAACTGCCTCATGACAGAGCGCATGTCTTAATTCTGTTTCATGTGAATTGAGATTTACGGCAATTATACATGTATCATCTGTCAAAACGTTCCTTTGAAGAAATCTGCTTTACATCGGGGGGATTTTATTATTAGACGTGCATAATGAAACGTACACCACCCACATGAAGCTGCAATATTCATTCTAACATGTATATACATATGAGCGCATTTGTTTATTAACAAAATACATGCACATTGTTCCACGCGAATAACATGACCACCATTTCACAATTCAATGTTACTGATTTCCATGAACAGATAGGTGGGCGGAACCAAACAGATGCGAAGGCTTGCGAAATCACCAGTTCCAACTGATGCGTTGGTTCCAATTTTATTCAATGCCCGAAGTTGAACACCGATCTGCCTGTTAATTGCCCTCGTGTACCCGACATAAGTACGTTTACTTTAATTTTTGTATATCTAAAGGTGAAGGGTACTGTCTAGGGAAAAGAAGTGGTTGTGACCAGCCGTATGTGTGGTTGACATATCAGGAGGTCAGTACGTGATTTTGTTTCTTCCTTTTACGTCGGCTGATGATTGGAGCGTGATAACTCAGAAGCATGGGAACCAACTAGCAAATATTGTTTAAGGAGAACGCTCGAGTAAAAGAAACTAACCAATGCTGTTACGGAGACCCGACTGTATATATCGAACCCACAGCTGCGGAGTCTGATTGTCAGTAAATGTGAGAGCTCCCAACCATCCATCTTCGATTTATAAAAGCTTGCGTCTAGTTTGCCTACATTTCCTAGACGTCTGATCAGCTGGGATATTACATGAATCCCATTTATTTCGAGTTCCGTTTGGAAAGTTTATCCTTTTCGGATTTAAAAAACTCTTTCATGGGATGGCACAGATGAAGGGTCCACTGCATGTTTTGTTGAGAATCCCTTCCGCAATCGTCATGCACACAATACATGTAGCTCGCCCTGATTGCTATGTCGACTACAATAAAAGGTTCATTCTGTATTGCTTATATTGATTACCCGCTCTGTAAACAAGAAGTTGCCACGCTTCCTATTGCCGAATAATTAATGGGCATTAAAGTATTCTGTAGTACTTCAGACTACATCTGTCGAACTTTCAGTACTGTCGTGCTGGTGGTTACTGGAACTGGTTCTTCGCTGGCACTATGCCATTGTGTCGACTTGTTTATATCATAACGAAATATCATAACTAAATATCGTTTTATATCTGAGAATATCTATCTAACTTCGCCATTTTAAATGTAGGTGTTCAGAAGAGCGAAAGCTTTCGGATCCGGCCTCTTGGAGCTGGGGATGCAACCGAATCCCGAGAACTTCCTTGGCATTTACAGTATCAATAGGGTGGAGGTCAGTAGTATAACCGTCATATTAAGCAAACGCAAAAAGATTGAAAACAATAATCGGACATAGTTATCTCGGTTATTTCATTGACATCATGGTAATCTTTAAATTATGTCCCAATCGTAGACAACCGTAATGGTTGGCGATACGTAAATTTACCGATGATAGAGGCGTGCATTCAACGCTGAACCGCAACATTGTCTCTGTATTTAACGTGTTCATTGTTCATCTTCTCATTTAATGTGATCATTGTCGTTGCCATGTACGTCCGTACGTCCGTACCACCGTCCGTCCGTTAACGCATTTTAGGCAAAACCGCTTGAGATACAACCACCAAATTTTCAACACTTAATTATCTAGTGCTAAGTCAGAAGACTATTGAAAGTGGCTTCCCTCGGCCCATATTTTACAGAGTTCTGCACCTTTACAGATATATTAATTTCTATTTCTATCCTATATGCCTGAATGTAACCAGCTTTATCTGCAGAACTGTGTTCGGTATAGCTACTATATTTTGAAAACTTATTTATATTGTTGTATTCTACAAGCTAACAAAGGATTACTCGCCTCGGCTTATGGAGTTATGCCCCTTTCGGATGTAATAATCTCCGATTTTGTTATCTGTAGTTGAATGTACAAGTTATATCTGCAGATCCGTGTTCAGTACAGCTTATTCGTCTCGGTTCTTATTTTACAGTAGTGCTAAGTCAGACGCCTATCGAAAGTGACCCATACTTTACAGAGTTATGCCCCTTTACTGATATATTAATTTCTATTTCTGTCCTATATGCCTGAATGTAACCAACTATATCTGCAGAACTGTTCGGTATAGCTACTATATTTTGGAAACTTATTTATATTGTTGTATTCTACGAACCGACAAAGGATAACTCGCCTCGGCTTAGTTATGCCCCTTTCGGATGTAATAATCTCCAATTTTGTTATCTGTAGCTGAATGTACAAGTTAAATCTGCAGATCCATGTTCGGTACAGCTTATTCGTCTCGGTTCTTATTTTACAGAGTGCTAAGTCAGACGCCTATCGAAAGTGGCTCTCCTCGACCCATATTTTACAGAGTTATACCCCTTTACAGATAAATAATTTTCTATTTCTGTCCTATATGCCTGAATGTACTACCGGTATATCTTGATCATCCCACATAGAACTATCTCTTCCCCAATTCACACCACACATGGGTCACAATCACTTGGGGAAAGCCGAGGGGTTTTGATTAGATCAATCTCATGTTTATAATGTAACAGCCTGGTGAACATACATTAGCATGTTGTTGTGAAATTGCTCCCATTATACTACTCGCCGATCAGGCTTATTGTACCATTTTTCTTTATGTTTTTTTCTTGACTTTTCAAAACAAAAATCTTCGTTTTCTTCATTCATCAACAATTGTTTAAATTTATAGTCACAATTGACGCTGACGGAGAAAGAAAACACTTTCACTGTAGGCACATACCCTGTCCATTCGTTATACACTGTAATTACCGTGAACTGCCGAACCGTCGAGCAGGATAGTTAAGGGGATAGATCAACCTTTTTATACCGAACGATCACTTGTTTATGCCGGATGTTTACATGTGTTGTTTCAGTGGACCCTAGCAGAACAGGCGTGTAACACCTATTCCATGGTTGTAGTCCCACTTTATGACACACTCGGCCCGAATGCTTCGTCTTTCATAATTAACCAAGGTGAGAGTATGTTCAAAAACATTCTGGCCTATACGTATCTGACTGGTTTTCTTAAATACTAATATATCTGCTGGATCCATGAACAAGGTCATGGTGAGAGATTGTTGTATATAGAGGCGATTTATCTCAGAGAGCATCAGATCCGACATTCAATATTCACCAGTCGTCCATGAAAGAATCTCTGTGTCAATAATCGAAAGACCCATTCCGTATGACAGTTAGCACCAATCCCAGATGTGTATGAAATAGAAACACAAGAAACAGTTTCCTACAAGAGTGAAGTAGTCAACAGTTTTGAATGATACCAGCAAGACATCATGATGTTTTTCACATAAATTCCAATCACTAACCATTATCCTTCTTCAAATGAATTTCCAAGTCTTTTTCCAGAGTATGCAGCTCAGTCACGCATGGATTGCGACAGTTCATTTGAACACTCTGAGATGTAACACACATGATATTCAAACGGTCTCTATCCCCAGGTTAAGCAGAATTAAACACAAATTTCGAAACGTAGCGCCAGAGATCTTTCATAATACGATCGTATTTTGTCGTCAGTGTACGATATTTATTACAGAATTTGATAAACTTCGAATACAGGCGCTTGATATAGCCCCTTGATATAGTGTCTGCAATAATAGTCTGTGACGTTGATAAAGTCGCCACAGTCTGCACAGGATCTAGCAACTGCTACCAGGCGAGATATGTATTCGCCGTATACAGGTCCTTCTGGAATGTTGCTATCCAGAAATAGATAGTTAACTATGTCAATATTGTAATCGTCTCTCTTGTCGTAGATTTGACCTAAGAGAAAGTCCTGATCACTCTTGTAAAGGTATAGGACCGGATATGATGTTCCAATGTTGGGACTATTTTATCCACCCCATTCCTACCAATCCTACAGTTACCTTTCGCGTTGATGCTCTACATCTTGTGTTCTTTTCAGCTGAATTGTCCGTTGTTGTTTGTGACACGGTGGAGAGAGCTCTTACGCTGCTGGATAAGGCTGACCAGATACCCTCTCTCAAGCATCTGATTGTGATGAATGATATATCAGAGACGCTTGTGCAAGAGGCCAAGACACATGGAATATACGCTTACTCTTTCAGGGATGTAGAGGTACACGTGTGATGATTATATTTGAGATCACAAGCATATTTGAACTGGTAAAACGGAGATTACATGACAACTCCTCATGCATATATCTCTTGATTCCCACGATATCAGATTTATAGTTTATCAGTTACTCAATATAGTTCAGTGCAATTTATCTTGAGTGAGGTGTCGTATAGGACGATTTCGTCTGGATTAGGATAATATCAATGAACCTAATGTTATGGATTCGGTCAATAACAACCTCCAAATATCCAGATATACTGGGAGTGTATTTATGCATATGCTAATATAGCATAGGAAATGAAGCGTTTCTCCTGTATCATGCCACTATGAACCAAGCACTATTGTGCCATCATTAAGAATGCATGGTTTTGTTGTGGAACAACATTATTCAGTCATACATTCTCGCTTTCTTACTTTAAACTGTAAGCCTGTTTTCATTACTTGCAGGTTATTGGAGAAAAGAATCCACAAGACCCCGTAGTGAGCATACAGTATATAACGTTTTATTGATATGAGGATAAAAGTACCGTGACGCACTTCTTAACTTTTAGATCTAAAGGGAAATGCAGATTTCTCATATCGTAATTGCTTCTTCCTTGTTATAATATAGTCAACTTCATTTTAACTTTGATTAGCGGTATATTTCATAAGGATGTATTCCTGGTTACCCAAGTTTTGAGCAAACTACTGACGTTGACTCTATGTACTCTTTTCAGCCCCCAAAACCCTCCGACTTGGCAACAATATGCTATACAAGTGGAACCACAGGTAACGTATAGTTCTTTCACATTCGTATTCAGAGAATACTTGGAGCTTGATTCGTTCAAAATAGAACCATGAAATCCCGCAGTATTTCAGTTTTGGTGAAGAAAATAATTTTTTCCGAGTTTCACTCTAATAGTCTGTTTTTGTGGGGACTTTCACAATGAGGGACATTTTGCTCCCAATCCCTTTAACCCTATCTGCCCTGACCTTTTCGAACCTGTCCAGGCCTAAGGGGGTGGGGGGCGAAATGTCCTCCCCCCCCCATCTAATTATTGTTCTTATCGCTTGAGCTAGGGGGTTGAAACTTACCACACTATACCCTTGGGTCAAGCTCTACCAGAAAATGTAAAAAAAGTCCAAGATGGCCGCTTTGATGACGGCACAGTGACGTCATTTTAAAAAAATGGCATTTTTTGGTCAGATTTTTATTCTTAATTTATGCAATTTCTTCGCAAAAACTGCATGATAAAGTAGTAAATATTAATGTGATGTGAAATAAAATATTTTTTGCTCACTTTCCTTCTCGAAAAAGCAGAAATTTTGAAGAAAAATGACGAAAACATCACTTTTCTGTTACCCCACGTGGCCGCCATCTTGAATTTACCGATGATCCTATACTCCGAGGGTTATGCAAATAGGCTCAAAATGCCCCAATATGATAGACTATAAAGTCACAGAGTGTCAGCTCTCAATTTGTTGTCGTTCCGGAGATAGAGCAGAAAGTTTGGCAGGGGGCCATTTTACCCCACCCCCGCCCGCAGGTCTGGTAGGGTTCATATGTTTCTTGCCCCTTGGGCAAGGAGCCGAAACATCCTAACGTATATCTTGAGGTCAAGCTCCACCAAAAAATGTAACAAAATCGACGATGGCCGCTCTGGAGACGTTATATTATAAAAAATACCTTGCTTTGGTAGATTTTTCGGTCAGATTTTTCAAAAACTGAAATTAGGATATAATTATCTGAGATAACATAAAATACGTTTTGAAACTTTATACCGAAACAGCAAAAGTAAGATAATTGTATGCATATGTATAATTTTCCACATGTACATCAGTTGCAACTAGAATAGTTTATACTATGCCGCATGCCGCAGATATAGACTGGACATGGAGATTACGAACCATAAAGTTACACCGAGAACCACGCGTCAATGCACCCATCGCAGAACTTCTTAGTCTAACAATCCAAGTTAGAAATGGGCATTGGTTTGCATCTGTTAACATCTGTAGTGTCCATACAGTTCAACTTCAGTCTGCCCATTTGTCACCCAGACTGACACCTGTGCGGATTTTCTTTGTGGTATGTCTGATCAGAAACCTGTGTAATTTAATCCATCCCATGTTTGTATTATCACCAAGTCTTGATCATCAGGAAGAAAGAATAATATCAGAAAATAAAATGATGCTGATTTATATCATCTCAGGTGACCCGAAAGGTGTCATGTTAACTCACGCCAACATCACTGCGGATGTGGATTTAGTGCCAGTTTTCAATATCGTGAGTTGACTATGTATATTTTTCGTAGAATGCTTTATGGAAATATCATGAAAATTGTTTCTCGTGCATTCGGTGTGTTTCTAGTGTATAAGGATTATCACCATGTTCAAACCTACAAAATGACAAGAAAATCTGTGATGGAATTTGATGAAAAAAGGAAAATGTAATCTTGGTACAAGATTTTCGTTGAACACTTACAGAATCTCCGTTCACATGTGTTTAGTCTGGGTTACAATATGTCTTTGAATACGACATTATTCCATTTCGTTACAGCTGGGGTTTGAGGTAACACCAGAAGACGTTTATATATCCTACCTTCCACTGCCTCACATGTTCGAACGATGCATGCAGGTAAACTATTGACCTAATTTCTAATAATCATATTGTGAGTTGGCGATAATATTATACTGTGGATGTGGACTCGAGAAAGATGCTGGTTACTGAGTTTCAGATCATAAGCTTGTACCCACCTGTATCTGGCTTCTATCTATCTGTATCTGGTACTTGTATCTACCTGTATCTGGGTCGTACCCACCTGTATCTCACTTGTATAAACCTGTATCTGGTATATGTATCAACCTGTATCTGGCATTTATCCACATGTATCTGGCTTTTATCCACCAGTATCTGGCACTTGTATAAGCCTGTAGCTGGTACTTGTATCTACCTGTTTCTGGCTCGTACCCACCTGTCTCTGGAGTGTATCAACCTGTATCTGGTACTTGTATCAACCTGTATCTGGTACTTGTATCCACCTGCATATGGCTCGTACGCACCTATATCTGGAGTGTATCAACCTGTATCAGGTACTTGTATCGACCTGTATCTGGTCCTTGTATCTACCTGTTTCTGGCTCGTACCCACCTGTCTCTGGAGTGTATCAACCTGTATCTGGTACTTGTATAAACCTGTATCTGGTACTTATATACATCTGTATCTGACTCGTACCCACCTGTATCTGGAGTGTATCAACCTGTATCTGGTACTTGTATCGACCTGTATCTGGTATTTGCATCGTACCCACCTGTATCTAATCTGTATGAACCCGTATTTGGTACTTCTACCCACCTGTACCTGGCTTGTATACACCCGTATCTAGCTTTACCGGATCTGTTTCGTGTAATTCTGGAAATGTTTTATACATTGTCGGATGTTGACGAAATGATGCATATTTGCTGTTACATTTTCAGTTCATGATGTTAACAAACGGTGGGAAAATTGGATTTTACCGAGGAGATATTAAACTACTGATAGAAGATATACAAGAACTTAAGCCAACTATATTTGCCACGGTGCCAAGGGTCTTGAACAGGCTCTACGACAAGGCGAGTATTGAAGAGACAAATATCTTGACGGGTCGTCATATATGTTGACATATCGCATATCTAATGCAGTTAGCCAGAGATTTAAGGGTCATAAGAGCTTCGTGTTCGTGAATTAGACGGATAGATATTCTTTATTGTAGATGCACATTTTGTCCCGTACAGATAACGCAATGTTTTGAATAGTCGCCCCGGATCAGCACGGATGACGCCACGTGACATATACATACACAAGCTATGTTAGCGGGCTAGGTTGCCCTGACTTGATTTTTGAGATCTGGCGTCAGCCAGAGGCTCTTTAGAATGTTGTAGGGAATGGACAAAAGTGCAAACCGACTCACGGGATAGCCTTACGCTGCATGAAAGTAGTTCCACAGAGACGAGTTTTGGGGATCCTTAGTGGTTGAAAGGCTTTTGTATGTCTATATTTAGTCACTAATAGTCACTTGGCATATATTTGATCCCTTATCTGCATTAAATATTACTCTGTTCATTGTTTTCCCACAAAATATAAGATTAATACGCTCTAAAGTATGGCAGACTGGTATCGTCACTTTACCAAAGCTTGAACTCTGCTGAGAAAATTATACAGTTTAGCTGGTTAGGTGTATATGTGAGACATGCTCTACCATAGCAGCCAACCTGGCTACCATTGTCTCATTATCACCTTTGCAGGCCACTGTTTGCTTTTCTCACAAGAGCAAGCTGTAACATATCTTATAATCTTTCCCTATCTTGTACTCCACCAGTCAACATGTGGGATATACGGAAAGTGTAATACATGTCTTGTCTTATCCTAACATGTGAGATAACAATCATCAACCTTGATCTCCAGCCCTTCTCACTCATAACACTAAATCAATCTCTATTTACCTCTAGGTACATGTATGTTCTGTACAAACTAACCTAATAATTCCCTAGACTTCATTCCACTGGCTCCTTTTTCCATCGAATTCTCAACAGGTCAGTTTGCAGTTAAAATGCAACACCAACAATACCATGTTAAAGAAGGTATCATATTGTTTTCTTTATGCTGTTTAATTAACATGGTGGTGATGGTGTTCATCTGGAATCTCGAACTGACGTAATTGGAGGAATTATGTATCAAATTAAAAAGAGCAAAATTCAACTATTTTGGTTAAGTCAAGGTTGGATGAGCACCTACTGTAGTGTCTTATTGGATGGAAATTAATTGGGTAACACATGGTTAGCGTAACGTGTGCAACTTCCCTCATTATATGACTACCTTTCATTGTTTCCACAGATCAATTTCACATAAACCACGATAAAAGTAACTCCGAAAATGGAAGTCATTGTGATATAATATTCTATATTTCGGCTTCCAGTTTCGGAGTTACTATTATCCTAGGATTGCCTTTCTTTGGTATGTTCAACTTCATTATGTCGGTACCTTTTGAGAAGAGCCGTTCGCACCATAAATCCAAACGTTTAATGAATTTAAACATTTAACTTGCACCAAACAATCAGATGTCATGAATTGACATTTGGAAGAACTTTCCTGTCCATAAGCAAACGTTTACTGTTGTAACGTCCAATACTTTAGACCTTTCCTGTCAAAAGACAAACGTTTCCAGTAGTAATATTCTAGACTTTTAAACGTTTCCGGTTTAAGGGAAATTGTTACCGGTTGTGATCGTCCAGTCAGATTTTTTTATTGCTGCCGCGTATGTTCAAACCTCAACATCAACACGTGTCCACTGGCGAAACGTTTCCGCTATGTAGTCTGTTTGAACCAATCAAAATAACCCTTACAAATATTCGCGCATATTGTATTCCTCATGCTCACCGTGCATCATGTCCTGCGCAAATTGTCCCGGTGCCAAAGATATTCTCCAAACCTTATTTATACCGGAAACATTTGCCAGTGAAGATTTGCACGTGTTGGTGTAGATGTTGGAATACACGCGGCCCAAATAAAAAATCTGATTGGACGATCACAACCGGAAAAGTTATCCTTTTAACCGGAAACCTTTAAAAGACCAAATTTTTCTTTTGACAGGAAACGTCTGAATTCGCGTATTTACAACTGGAAATGTTTGCTTTTTAACAGGAAAATATCAGCTCATAACATCTGATTGGTTGGTTCAAGTTCAAACGTTTAAACTTTATAAAGCTTTACAATTTTTAAACGTAAGGATGCGTTTATGGCGCGAACGGCCCTTCTTATACCTTGTCACAGGATGTAACTTGTGATTGCGTTTTATCCACATACATTCGTGCCTGGTGCCACCTGTGCCTAACTTGAAATTAAATATATAATTGTGCATTTATTTCATTACAAACTTATCCCCCAATAACCCAGCTACCAGATCTCATTAAAGCCCATAGGCTCTAGTTCTCAAATGAATTCATAGAACAACAGCTTCATACAAAAATTAACTTGCGATTATGAACCAACAACAAAAAATTATGTATGTCATGACGGATACCGTATTTGAATATTTGTCGCAACGGACCAGAAAATGTTGCCTGTCAAGGTGAATGAAATATGAATTTTATCTGAAATATGCAAAAATGAAATGAACAAATTCATTATCTCTTCCGCAGGTGATTTCTGGAGCAAAGGAGAGTAGATTAAAATCGTTCATATTCAACATGGCTCTACGCAGAAAAGAGGCAGAACTAAAACGGTCAGTTCCTGTTCTCATAATCATTTGATCTAGAAACTACACTAAGACGGTTTACTGAAACCCGTTAATGAGTGGTTGGATGGTTCTCTTCTCGCAAGATTTTGATGACTTTCAAATCAATTGTTATCCACGCTATCGTTATATAACAGATATTTGTATTATCAACATTTCAGAAACGTCACCTGTATGTTATCCAAACTTCAAGCAAAATTGAACTGATTAATAGCTTCTACCAGAGAGATTCAAATAATAAAGCCTAATAAAGGGTTAACCGTCCAAACTAATAGAGAAAACTATATGGTATTTTGTAGGAATATCGTCCGAAGAGACAGTATATGGGATATGCTGGTGTTTGGAAAGGTGCAGAATATCCTCGGTGGGAAGATCAAATGTGTTGTCACAGGTTCAGCTCCAATATCCCCCACAGTTCTTCAGTTTCTCTGCTGTGTTCTTGGATGCTATGTAAGTGTAGTGGCTTGATCAGCTCCACATGTTGGGCAATTGGCTAAAGGATTTAAAATAAACCACTTTTGGCCGAAACACGGCCATGGATCACGAACGTCTATGAATGGTCCACGGTTGCCTTACAAATGCCCTTGTAGAAGAGAAAATAGTTTCAACAGCTAATCGTCGGTGAAATCGTATCTCAAAAACAAATTTGAACCGTCCATCACTTTATAAGCCAGTCGTTAGACCACGTTGTATATCACGATCACGATTCTTGTTCGTCCGTCTGTCGATCCGTCTGTCCGTTTCTTAGGTTTGGTAAGCTGTGCGATATCTCAAGTTCCAGGTCAAGCATTGTTACCGAACTTTGGATGTATATCTCACCCATGCGGAAAAGACGAACCCTATTCATTTTGAGGTCGACGGTCGAGGTCCCTTAAGTAAAAAATCATGAAATCTATGATAATTGTTATGCATATGCTGTAGTACAGTTCAGAAACGTGGATCGTGATGTCGAACAAGAAGCCTATTTCTCACCCATCGGCCAAGTTTGGCCTGAGAGTATTGTCTTCTTTGTACGTCCGTCTGTCCGCCCATCATGCTTATCAATACAATATCTCTTGGTGGATGATTGTCACACTTCCCAAATTCATATGAATTATATGAACTGTCGATGGATCTGAAGCTTTATGACGAATTATGCCCTTGACTTATTTTTATTCCGGTCAAATTCTGGTATTGGTGTTATCTTTTGAAGGATTACATCTAGGCTCTTCAAATTCATACTACATATGCAAATGATGAATGGCTAGAAACTTTTCCAACTTGACTGATTTCTGCCTATTTTATCAGGATCAATTTCTACATATTGTAAAATCTCGAGAGATTACGGATATGGTCTCCAAATTGGGGAGATTGGGGTACACTGGGACATTTTTTCACCTTTTTGCAAAAATCTCTGTTATTATTGCCCTGTGGTGTAGCCTGGTATACTTTCGTTATAACTTATACTTATTATGACATAGTCACACAAAAAA
This sequence comes from Hanleya hanleyi, assembly GCA_036873755.1. NCBI lineage: Eukaryota > Metazoa > Mollusca > Polyplacophora > Lepidopleurida > Hanleyidae > Hanleya > Hanleya hanleyi. The sequence continues at coordinate 37,728 of JAVTVY010022771.1, read as the reverse complement.
TCTGAAATATCTGTTATACTTTTCTCCAAAATTCTGTTTTAAAAACGTAAAAAAATGTGTCCCACTTTGCCCCACTATGGGGTACTCTGGGACACCCACTCGGGTGCGATGGGACAATAAATCAAATACATTTTATAAGAAGTATATACTAATATGTTTCAGAGGAGTTTAGAAGATTCAACAGCGGTGGTTAAGTTAGTTGCTATTTTAGGCCCCTGCTTTACGTAAAATATTTCCCAGGAGCCAAATTTGAGGAAAAACATATTTTGTTTGATTCTCATCCCAACGAAAGCATTTGACTTTGAAAGTTTTAGTAAAACTCATCAAATCTGATAGGATTGGCAAATACTACAATCTAGGAAACAAAATAATGCACTTTGATGGCATTTTATGATGAAAGGAAATTTCACCATTTGATTATTATTGTCCCAGTGTGCCCCGGCAAAAGTGTCCCACTCTGCCCCACGTGCATGATATATTCCTTTTTATGACAAAAAACTAATACATATAGCTGAGATACTAAATCGATATAATTAAAGTGTACCTTTGTCCATCCTCTCTCAGTAGTAATAAAACAGCAATGAAGTACTGCTGAAAACTTCTCTTAACGAACTATCATCCTCAGTCCTAAAAATTTACTTGGACTGCTCAAAAACAGTTTTTGTATCCTTAATTTTTTACCAATGATAGGTTTTACTTGTAATCAATATAGAAGTTGTATGGGAGTGATAGCTTTCTGCTGATAGTAATGTTATGTGCCTCTTGTTCTTAACAAAATAGCTAAACGGCTTGTCCCACTGTGCCCCATGTCCCACTGTACCCCAATCTCCCCTACAGTACATACATGTTTGCAACCTGTGATTTTTACTATATTTTATGAAGGATCATATCTAGATTTCAAATTTAAACATATAATGCAACATATAATGGCGATGGGGACAAGATGACGACGTACTGATAAGAAGTCATATGAAGTCTCTAAGTACTGGTTTCTGCAGTAAAAGATGTGCGCGGGTGTATATTGAATCCCATAAGGCTCTTGTTTAATGTGTAGGCGTAGGCTTTGTGTGGGGAAGTTTTGACTTTGCACGTTATCAATCCGTGATAATCGCTGCACTGTGTACTCAATCAATGGGTCTAAAGGAAAGGCCTTGCTGTGAACTGTAGTTGGAGTAGAAAGCCTACTTACGTCAATACCAGATTAAACTGATACGCGTGTGATTTCTCGGGTGATTTTCCTTATGCGTTGTAAAAGTTTGAGTTGATACAAGAAAAACCACTGCGTTAACACCCCTTACAGAAATCGCACAAGGTTTGGTGAAAAGAGAGCGTTGAATCGAATTCAAAGATGAAACAAAAAGACAAAGCGTCAATTCGGACATTCATTTGGCACCTGATGAATAACATAAATCTCGGTGATAATGGTCAGTACATCGTCCATATCTTCTAACTTGGAACCTGGAATCGTGGTTTCTGTTTCGAACATGAGGATTTGAAGGAAATATATGTCTCACAAGTGTTTTAGTTTTCACCTTGCGTACTTGCCCCCACTCTTTGCTTGTACTTATGTGAGACGGCTGTTTCAATCTTTATGGGATGCTGTGAATAATAACAAACTTCACGAGTTCAAAAAAACCGTAGGCTATACTCATCTGAACTGCCGGAAACGTTTCGATCAAACCATGATCAGGCGATGTAGAATCGGTCATACACAATGAACTCACGAACGTTTAATAAAAAAAAGAGCCAGACCCAAGGTGTCTTCCATGCCACGAAGATCTCACAGTGAAACATATTCTTATCGACTGTATAGATTTAAGATTGTAATATATTCTTTTTATCGAACAGCTACTTTAGAAGACATTTTTAGTTTGTTGATAGAGGACGGTGTTTTGGGTTATTTGAGAGAAATGGGTTTGTTTTAATGTGTGTATGTTAGTAGTATAGAACAATGATTTAAAGCCAGGTTGACCTACTTATTTGTTCCCCCGGGTAAAATTTAAGGGGGAACTTTGTGAGGCTCTCTACGGGTGGGGTATGTGGCAGAGCTCTTGGCGGGACCTTTTCAACATCCGGAAAGTACACATAAACTGATGACGTCATCACGATTATTCTTCCGCGGTGATGCGGTCTGGTGGTGATGCGGTCGCGGGAAAAAGCTTCCGCGGAGAAAAAGTAGTCCCTAGACTTCAAATACGCTGCATGGTCCGATTGGGTCGAGTGAGGTATCAAAGTGAAGCATTCGTGAAGGGGCATCCAGTCATGGGTGGGTGCATGTAAAAATTTCTCCAGAAAAAAGCGGAACACGGACTTTACCCCTAAAATAGGGGAAAACCCCTATCAACCCTAGCCAAAGGGCTAATATCGGTCCCCGGGCTTATTGGGACCTACCTATCAAGTCAATGGGGTGGGTGCATGTAAAATTAGGATTTTTTCCCGAAACTATAAAAAGCGGAATACGGACTTTACCTCTACAATAGGGGTCTGTATCATACAATATAAGGGAAAATGCCTGTATTGGGTATGGGGATGGTCATTTTTTTTTTTTTTTTTCGTGGGCTTTACTATGGGTTGTGGGGTCTCGTTTTTCTCGTCTCGCCGCGAAAAACACGATGGGAGGGGTCCCGGAGCGAAGCGGTGAAATTTTTGGGAAAAGTCACCGAGGTCTGTAGGCCCATAGGCTGGCCATGGGGGGTATAGGTCCAACCTGGGAAATTCACGCACGTTCATTGTGATATGGGTTGCTTGGATTTGTTTTTCACGTCTCGTCATTTAGAACACGATGGGAAGGGTCCCGGAGCGAAACGGTGAATTTTTTGGAAAAAGTCACCGAGGCCTGGGTAGGCCCATAGGCCTATACTGCATGGCTATGGGTGTATAGGTCCATACGGGGTGGACGTTTTGGGATCTAGGTGGGCCACTAATGGTCCGATGGGGTCGAGTGAGGTATCAATGGGAAGCCTATGTGAGGGGGCAACCGATGGGGTGGATGTGGGGTAGGAATATCGTCATTCTGCGCATGCGCAATAGACAAAGTGTATGGAAATAGACGTTTTGGGATCTAGGGGAGCCACTAGTGGGCCGATTGGATCGAGTGAGGTATCAATGTGAAGCCTATGTGAGGGGGCATCTGATGGGGTGAGTGCGGGGTTGAAATATCGTCACTCTGCGCATGCGCAGTGGACAAAGGGTATGGAAATAGACGTTTTGGGGTCTAGGTGGGCCACTAGTGGGCCGATGGGATCGAGTGAGGTATCCATGTGAAGCCTATGTGAGGGGGCTAGACTAGGGTGTCGTTTCCATTCTGCTGCGCAGGTCACGTGGGTTGTGACGTCACTTCCGGGTTTCACCTCCAAACCCAGAAGAGTTCCAATTTTCCCTTAGACGTCCGGATGTTCAACCTCCGGGGTTTTTCCCGGCCCGGGCCGGCCCGCCCCGGCCGCAGCGCGCGCGCGCGGGGGTGATCTGATGCCGCAGCGCGCGCGGGTTATCCGGAAGTGCGTGGGTGAATCCGCAGCGCGCGCGCGCATGAAGACCCTCATACATACCCCAATGCAGGCGCAGACGGTGAAGTACCCGGATGATAGACACGGACGTCACCGAGAAAAACACATACAACTCGTCACATACAGTCGCCCCCCTCAATACCCTCATACATACCCGAAAAGATACGGACATTACCGAAAAGACACGGACTTTACCGAAAAGACACGGACTTTACCGAAAGGACACGGACGTACCCGAAAAGACACGAAGGTGAACGACATTGTGGAAAAACCCCACAGACAGGTCAGTACATGTCCTATCATGTTCACAGGTTACGCCCGATTCACGCATAATAAAAGGATTGATCTGTGTTGTTGTTGCTCTCTTTTTTGGACTAACCCATCAGAATAGTACGTATCACGGACTACACCCGACGTCTAGGCGCGCATGTGTGACATGGTCTATAAAACACGTCCCTCTGGATCCCACACCTTCATTTCTACGGTTGCAGAGCCATGAAGGAGATCCAGCCCTATGCGACTAGCATTTTACAGCATGCCACCGTGGTTAATTCACTCACGGGTTACCGAGCAGTGGTCCGGTCCATGTTTGCAGATGGCGACAACGAGGGGCGACGCCAGATCCTGAACGAGTTCACAGAAGCGGTCCTCGACAGAGTGCACTCGATGGAGAGGTGTGCCATCACTCACCACTACTGGAATATGGCAGCCATCCTTGATGCTCGGGCTATGGACCACGAGCGCTCACGCCGGAATCAGCGACGGTTGGTTGGCCTCACAATAGTCTGTGCCCTATTGACCCTGGCGCTGTGGCATTGACAGTGGGACCTCACCATAAATACGAGGGTCAGACAGAGTGTGTGTCATTCACCGTTCGTCATTGGATCAAGCATGTCACCAATCCTACGAGCCATCCTTCCCCTTACACCCCGGGTGGGGTTACACGTCTACGAAGATAAAGTCACCCTCGTGGAAGACCGTGGAGATGTTTGCTGGTCGCGCGCTGAGGCCGTATCGAATACGGTTACGCTACACCGTGACGGCTGGACCAAATTTAAACGGGTGTTGAGCGGCGAGCTCGATGGACACCTCATCCACATAGACAATACCATCTACGTATACCGTGGACCCTTCTTCCCACGCCTGGGCCGCTACCAAGACCCTGCGCGAGGCTTCACCCTAGACCCCGATCTGTGGACAGACTTCGAGAAAGTGGTGCCTATCGTGGACCAACTGTTTACACCGGACGAGCGGTCATCAGACGAGCTGGAGTGGGCTCGTGCCCTGAGAGAAGCAGCGGCAGAACCCAATGAACAAATGTCTAGCCATGAACCAGACGACGATGCCATTGATTACCCGGCTGACTCAGTCAGCCCAGTGATGGCACCACCCGATCCTTTGATCTCACGGGGTTCTCCCTATAATACGAGATAGCCAAATCTGGTATCATTCACGTACCAACGACGGAGCTACTATAATACTGGCGTGACTTCAGCTGCCAGATCTACATGTGGATAGAGACCGGGCTAAGGACAGTGAGAAAGTACAACGGTACAATGAGACGCTTCAACGGTACATGACGTTCATGGACCAATACAAAACCTTCTCTACCCCACCACCACCACCACCACGTGACACACCGCCGACCTCAGCACGGCTCCAACAGCCGCCATTACCAGGGGTAGCACCCACAGCCCCACAGTGGGTGGAAGACGAAGTGCTGAAGAGTGTACCTGCATCGTTCAAGAAACAAGCTGGCCTGGTATTACAACGGATGAAACAGAATCCTAACATGACTTGGAATGATAAAGGCGAACTACTGGTACAGAATCAGGTGGTTCCCGGCACCCACATGACGGATTTAGTGAATGACCTGATACCTAAACGCAGGTCGCACACGGATCCTCGAGGATGGGAGGTCTTCGCTCAAGGCTTGAAAGACATGCATGTACCACAGGAATTGGTGGGGAACCCCCACTGCTGGGCCTTTATGCAGCGAACCCAGCAATCGCCGAGTGGCCCACTACCTTCTTGGGAATCCGAATGGGAACCGGAGTCACCCCCCAAAACACCACCACCACAACGGGCAACTTCTTTTCAGACTTTTAAAAAACCATCCTTGATCAGGACACCTCACATCTCCAGAGCCGTGACACGTAGCAAGTCAACGCGACGAACACGACGCCGGACACAACCGCCCAAGGCCTGGAACGCCTATTAAAACCAACAGCAGCAGCAGGACAGCTCAGTCGCCATGTTTTACCTCACCCTACCCAGTAACAGTTCGCTGGATGTGTTTCCTGACAACACCTTGGCCAAGTACGTGACACAGTTACCGCAACCGTTGCATTTGCCTGGGCGCTGGGAATGTGGCCTCGTGGATATCCAATACCCTTACTCGTGGTACAACGTGCGAGCCAATGAAGTGTGGTACAAGGTGACCTACGAAGGAAAAGACACCCGACTCACCCTCCCCGAAGGCCAATACGATACTCCCAGGAGTTCATGGGTGGGCTGTCAAGCCTGTTGCATTATAAGGCTCTTCAAAACCCATCAAATCCTTTCCCTTCAAGAATCACGTGGACTTCGATTACAACGCACACGACAAGGCACAGCTTATCGTCACCGCCAACGCGAGTGTCGTACTGAGTCCTATCCTACAGCAAATGCTGGGTTTCGATCTACAGTCGTTCGCTGGTCCCACCAAGGCGAGATCCCGATGGATATGAAGTCGGGTATGTACGGGCTCTACGTCTACTCGGACGTGGTGGACAACCACATCGTGGGCGATATCAACACACCTCTGTGTGGTGCCCATCAAAAAGACGTATAGAGGTCAAGTCACCCACAGGTTCACCCACATGCTCTACCTACCCGTACGACAAACCGACATCAACACTATCACGGTGGATATAAGAGATGACACGGGACGACCGGTGCCATTCGAACGCGGGAAAGTGGTGCTGACACTTCATTTTCGACAAGCACGTGCTCCCCACTTTGTATAATGAAGGTGCCTTACGAGTGCGATGCACGCAGCTATATGGACTATTATGCCCAACAGGCCGGCGGTGGCCTTCCGGTCTTTAGTGGTGCACGCATGCAGCGAGGACATGGACTGAGGAACATACTCGGGAGCATCGTCAAAACGTTCCTGCCCTTGGTGACGCGTGGGGTGAAAGCAATCGGCAAACAAGCGGTACGCAGTGGACTGCAAGTCGCCGGTGATGTCTTGGGGGTACGGCACCCAAAGAAGCCTTGAAACGGCGGGCCAAAGAAGCAGGAGGCGTCTTGGTGGCCAAAGCACAACGCACCGTAGGGAATAAAAGACCTGCACCACCGAGACCACGCACCAGTCGACGACCGACCCAGCGACGACGCAAATCGAAGACCCAGGATATCTTTTCTTAAAACATGTCCTTGATCCACGCAGAGTCCTGCCCATCTACCAACAGTGAATTTGATTTGTGGACCGTCCCGCCCACACAGACTAGTGCCGAACAAGGATTATGGGTGGAGCATCTCCCGCTCTCCAGCATCAACGAAACAGGGCCCATCGAGTTCACCATCAGGAATGCGGATACGGCCTATGTGGATTTAGCCTATACATACTTGTATGTGAAAGCCAAGATCGTCAATGGAGATGGCTCCAGAATCGTCGACCAAGCAACGGTGGGCCCGACGAATCTCTGGCTGCACTCGATGTTTCAACAGGTGGATATATTTCTCAGCGACAAACTCATCAGTGACTCGACCAACACGTACCCCTATCGAGCCTACATCGAGACGCTGTTGTCACATGGGCGAGAGGCTAAAAAATCTCAACTGACAGCCGCTTTATTCTACCAGGACACAGCCCAGCACATGGGCGTAGAGAACGACAATGTGGGATATAACAAACGGAAGGCTTTCACCGCGAACGGCGTCTCGGTGGATCTCATGGGTCGACTGCACGCAGACATGTTCATGCAAGACCGGTACCTGTTGAACAAGATCCCCATCAAAATCCGACTGATACGGGCGCCTCCGACCTTCGCCTTGATGGCCACTAACGTAGACGGGCATGCAGCTGACTATAAGATTGTCATCCAAGACGCAGTCCTGTATGTCCGAAAAGTGAAACCGAATCCATCCGTTCAATTGGGGCACCTCAAAGCCTTGGAAACAAAACCAGCCCAGTACCCTATCCGACGTGTGCAAACCAAAGTATTCTCTGTGTCTGTTGGAAATATGAGCGCCAACAAAGAAAACCTGTTCCTGGGGGAACTACCCAAGCGATTGATCCTGGCCTGTGTGGAAAATACCAGTTTCAGCGGAGCCTACCCAGAGAACCCGTTTGACTTTAAACATTTCGGCATCAATTTTGTGGCCCTGCATGTGGATGGACAACAGGTCCCAGCCACGGCCTTAACACCGAACTTTGGGCGCGCGAATTTCATTCGAGCCTATCAGAGCCTGTTTACAGCCACCGGTCAAATCAACCAGGACGAAGGGAATATGATCAGTCGGGAGGACTACGCGAACGGATACACGTTGTTCTGTTTCGATCTGACCCCACCTTAGAGAACGACCATCAGCTGGCCCTCGCCAAGCAAGGCAATTTACGGTTGGAAATCCACTTTGTACGAGCCCTCCGGACCACCGTCAATGTGATCTGCTACGCCGAGTTTGACAACATCATTCAAGTGGACAAGGCGCGCAACGTCCTGTGTGACTTCTCCACCTAACATGGATACAGACCAGATAACCACCGTGCTGGAGAATGACCCAGAGACACGTATGGTCTTTCAAGGGGTGTTCGGCCGAGATGTGTTCCCATTAGACCGTATGTATCCTGCTGCTTACGTTCTCAACACGGACCCGATGGATCGGCCCGGTGAACATTGGGTGGGCGTGTACTTGACAGAACAGCAGGGCGAATACTTTGACCAGTACGGCCTGCCACCCCTCCATCCCGATTTAACAGACTTCATGGATCAAGGCACAGAGACGTGGTGTTGGAACAGTCAAACGTTGCAAATCCTGACCAGTGGTGTGTGCGGACAATATTGCTTGTTTTACCTGTACCATCGATGCCGGGGAAAACCCTTATCTACCATCGTACAGATGTTTGACGAGTACCCCAAGGCCGAGGACCGCGATGTACTCGTATATGACTGGGCCGCCGATCATTTCAATGTACAAGCCCCGTTCTGGGCTTAAGTTCTTTCTTTCTTAAGTTCGGGCCGGGCCGGGCCGGGTCGGGTCCTACGTCTAAGGGGGAACATTGGAACTCTTCTGTGTTCGAAGGTAGTTTTAGTGAAACCGGGAAGTGACGTCTGTGCGCAGAACCCACACCACCACCCAACCCCAACCAGGGACCCATAGGGGTGAATCACACACCCCCACGCTCCCCCAACATGCCTGCTTTCTATACTACGACCAGACTGCGCATGCGCAGACCCTTGAAAACGGACGAACCCTGAGTCCAATCGGATGCTGCTTCACAAGAGCTTCAACATAAGACCTCAGACGACTCCATCGGACCCATAGTGACCCCTGTCGGCGTCAAAATGTCTATTTCCATACACTTTCTCTACTGCGCATGCGCAGAATGACGTCAGTTCCACGTGACACCCAGCCCGTCGGATACTCCCTCACGACTGCTTCACAGGGATACCTCACTCGATCCCATCGACCCAATAGGGGCCCACCTAAACCCCAACACGTCTATTTCTATAATACGGTCAGACTGCGCATGCGCAGGCTATTGACAACGAACGACACACTAGCCCAGGCGGATGCTCCCTCACGACAGCTTCACACTGATACCTCATACGACACCATAGGATCATTAGGGGCTCACCTAAACCCTAACACGTCTATGTCCACACCCTTTTCCCAGAATTCTCTGTCTGCGCATGCGCAGACTGTTGACAACGGCCGAGACCCTAGTCCAATCGGATGCCCCCTCACATAGGCTTCACATTGATACCTCACTCAACTCCATCGGCTCATTAGGGGCTCACCTACATCCCAAAACGTCTATTTTCATACCCTTTCTCTATTGCGCATGCGCAGAATGACGATATTCCGACCCCACATCCAACCAGTGGGATGCCCCCTCACACAGGCTTCACATTGATACCTTACTCGACCCCATCGGTCCATTAGGGGCCCCCCTCGATCCCAAAACGTCTATTTCCATACCCTTGGTCTACCGCGCATGCGCAAAATGACGATATTCCAAACTCACACCCAGCCCGTCGGATGCGCCTTCACGAATGCTTCACATTGGTACCTCATACGACCCCATCGTCCACTAGTGGCTCCCCTAGATCTCAAAACGTGTATTCCATACCCTTGGTCTACCGCGCATGCGCAGAATAACCATATTCCAACACCACACCCAGCCTATCGGATGCCCCCTTACATAGGCTTCACATTGATGCCTCACTAGACTCCATCGGACCACTAGGGGCTCCCCCAGACTCCAAAACGTCTATTTGCATACCCTTGGTCTACCGCGCATGCGCAGAATGACCATATTCCAACCCCACACCCAGCCCATCGGATGCCCCCTCACATAGGCTTCACATTGATACCTCATACAACCTAATCGGACCACTAGTGGCTCCCCTAGACCCCAAAACGTCTATTTCCATACCCTTGGTCTACCGCGCATGCGTAGAATGACGATATTTCAACCCACACCCACCCCATCAGATGCCCCTTCACGAATGCTTCACATTGATACCTCATACAACCCAATCGGTACACTAGGGACCCCTCTAGCCCCTGAAGATTTCCGGAGAATGCCGGAGAATTGGATCACCCACGACATTGTGGGAAAAACCCACTGATCTCCGTGACATCTTCGGGTACCTCCAACAGACAAGTCAGTACATCTCCTATCATGTTCCCACGGACCTCACCGAAAAGACACGGACCTGACCAAAGAGACACGGAGGTGAACGACATTGTGGGGAAAACCCCACAGGTCAGTACATGTTCCCACGGACCTCACCGAAAAGACACGGAGATGAACGGCATTGTGGAAAAAAACCCACAGACAGGTCAGTACATATCCTATCATGTTCACAGGTCACGCTCCATTCACCCAGACCGGAAGTGAGGTCATACAGTTCACGCTCCATTCACCCAGACCGGAAGTGACGTCATACGGGACTGGTGGCGCCCCCTGTCGGAAAAAGGGACCAAGAGTTACCTCCCCCTAGATTGGAACTCTTCTGTGTTATTTTGAGGGTTCCCGATTGCGATTTAACATGGACAAACAGATGGCGAATTTTCCCGATGCCCGAAAAAACTGCGGGGATCCGTGTTTTACCTACTACTGCTGACAATCTGGCGTGTTTGGGGTTTTCTACAAGATAGCTGTTTTAGCTTTTTCGACAGTTTTTGGGATGTGCCAAGTTCACTATTTATTCTCGGTTTACATAAATCCTAATTTGCCTATAAATTTCGTGTTTGTGCCATATATCCTGTGACGTCCATGATATCGAATATTCTTGAGACACAACATGACACGCAATAGTATAATTCGACTTCAGAACTACCTACATGTACTGAATCAAACTGTTTTGTTACTGGAAATAGTAGACTTTTGAACGAAGTTCAGGAAAATTATTTATTTGTTTTTTTTGTGGAAATAGATACAACACTCACCAGAAGAGGAGCCGTGAAACCCAGTTAGCAGATTCGTAAGGACAGTCTGCTCTCTTTTGATCAGTCACCTCAAACATTTTCTTGATGTTGTGACTACAAAAAATAGAAACGTATGCCATACTCGCAATCATTCGAATTGTTTAATTTCGAAAGAATTCACGCAATATATATCTATGGAAGGCACAATAGAGATTAATTAATATTATTGTTAAGTAGCTCTCAGATATATATTGTTTACATACACGGTTGTGTATGTCGACAGTTATACCGTCTGACACGTCCGAGCTTCCAATACATCCATTCTCCTTTCATCAAGGGATGCACCTTGTATATTCGGTCAACGGAATATTGGCAGGTCAGAAAAGGCCAAAATTCAATTGAGGATCCTGAAAGAATGCTTAAAATAGCAACGTCCGTGGAAAACAAATTGGGTTTTAGGTATGAATGAAAATTTTTACCACTTTTGTACCAAATTTGTATCTATACTATGATTTTTTTGGTGGTTCTGATGCTGTTATACAAAGTAGGTTTAGATTATAGACGCGAAAATGGACGACGGATGAAAGTTGAACGACGAAAAAAACCGCTTGTATATCTCAGATGTATGAAGGCCAGGACATTAAGTTGTTACATGAAGTAATGACCACGGACTTTGACAAAAGAGCAACTTGAAAAAATCGTGTTCTGAAATCTGATGAAGATACAATCGTCAGTTGCGAAATTCAGTAAGCAGTCGTAATGCAACTTATACATACGTCTAGATACGACACGCGTCTGCTCAGTATTGAATGACGAACTAGACGCTTGTATATTGATACAACACACGTCTACACTAATACAACACAAGCCTTTGTTGATACAACGCAGGTGCGGTTTGTGTCGATACACAACAATCCACTGTTAATACAACACCATCAACGTGTTGTTTCGACACGAATCTTGATAAACGAAACTTTATTGTTATGCTATCCTATAATGTTTTAATGCAACAAAAACTTTGTTCAGTCAATACAGGATTTGGGATATCCCGCCGTGAGGAGAAACCTAAAGTATTTAAAACAATACAAGTATCTGTGTCAATCTCAGCAGCATTGTATATAAAAATTTCGGATATATAGCAATAATTTTTACTGAAAGTATCGACCAACCTACAATGTTCCAATGATCATTTACTCAATACAAATGACTGCATTTTCCTACTGATTCATACATCAATGCAACTATTCTTAAGCTAACATTCCTTGTCTCTAAGCCCTACCAGGCCTGGTCTGGTAAGACCCATCCTCACCTTCATATTACCGAGCGTTTGTCTCATAACGCAGAAACGAAGGAAAATGACACTTCCTGACATACAGCTTACATGTACGTGCATCATAATGAGGTCATAGTGCGCTTGCTTTGGTGCAAAAGGTCATTGGAAAATTCAAATGACTATGTGGGATCCTCAGAACTCGCGTTTTTGTGTTTTGACTATTTTTAATGCCCCTTTCTTGCATAAATTTATTTATTTTATGTTATTAATTTCCACCGATAATGCTTCTTCATATTATTTATTTTCCAACAGAAATAATTAATGGAGAACACGAAAATTAATTCAAAATACACACAGAATAAATGCATCTCTATCACGTCATCCAGTCAGCTGACATAACTGGAGCGATATGCAAGAGGTGGGACAAATTGACGACCTCTGGCGACTAAAAAGAACCATATGACTCTACAGGAAAGCTGCCCTTGGCGCCTCACTTCCAGACCCGGGAATACAGTGGATTCTCCGACATAGTCATAGAATCTCAGCCGCGCTTTTATTGCAGCTGTTCATGTGGCGACTATGAAATATCCACACGTCAGAACCAAGGGGGGTGGGTTCATTTCTAATTGCTATGCAAAATGTAGAATTATAAGTACCGATGAAAGTCTACAAATTTCAATTTAACATTTTTGTTCTCGTCAAAATTCGAAATTCTTCATGTTAGGGCGGAGTGCGAAATTCGACCTATCCCCTTGTCTTCCCGATGTCACTCCAAAGTAATTACATGTACAAACTGAACAATAATCATATCATCTTTCAAGTCAGAACTACCATCAACGATTACCATGCACAATTCTTGAAAATATATTGTACTTAAACGTGAAATCTTTGTTCAAGATGGGTGACCGATAACTGGCACTGTTTTTGGCGAGAACCGAGCTGAAATTTCGAGCAAAAATAGTCCGCGCACGTGCAGGAGAGAGTGACGTCATCAATGAAATTCATAACGGAAGAAAGATGCCGAGCTCAGTATTCATCGTGCCAGTTTCCGTGTCATTTCCAGAAATACTTTTTTATATATTGCAGAAAGTCCTTCATAAAAGCACGATAATTGATCGGACAGATACGTAAGGGGAGTTGGAGGGATCACGGTGTACTTTCAGCTGGACCGTACCTAAGGGAGTTCGGAGTGGTCAATCAATATCAGTAAGGAGTACCCATAGTTGGTCAGAACGCAAGCCGGTTCGGAGGAATCGATCAATATTCTTAAAGGGTATATGTAGCTGGGCCGTACGCACGTAGGTTCGTAGGGATCGCTCAATATCAGTCAGGTGTACATGTAGCTGGCCCTTACTCAAGTGGATTCGGCGGGGAGTGGCGGTCAATAGCACCAAGGTGTACTTCTAGTATATGCGTAAGGGGATTTGGAGAGGTCACAACTATCAGTAGGTGTACTTTTAGCTGGTCCCATAGGTAAGGGATTTTGGAGGGGTCAATCAATATCCGCAAGGAGTACCCGTAGTTGGCCAGTACGCAGGCCGCTTCGGAGGTATCGATCAATATCCTTCAGGATTATATGTAGCTGGGCCGTACGCGATGAGGTCCAGAGGTATCGCTCAATATCAGTAAGGAGCACACGTAGCTGGACTGTGCGCAAGGGGATTCGGGGGGGTTGGAGGGGTCGATCAATATCAATAAGGTGTACATCTAGATAACCCGTACATAAGGGATTTCGAAGGGGTCGACCAATATCGGCGAGGATTACATCTAGCTGGCCCGTAACTAAGGTGAGTTCGGATGGGTCGATGAATATCAGTAAAGCGTACACGCAGTTGGCTTGTGCGCAAGGAAGTTCGGAGGGGTCAATCAATATCAGTAAAACCTGCATCTAACTCACTAGTACTTAAGGTGGATCAGAGGGGTCGATCTATATCAGCAAGTTGTACTTTTGGGTAAGGGAGTTCGGAGGAGCCGCACATTATCAGTAAAGTGTACATCTAGCTGGTCCGTACGTCAGGGAGTATGAAGGGGTCAGTTAATATCAGCAAAGTGTACATCTAGCTCTCACGTGTGTAAGGGAGTTAACAGATTTCGATCAATATCAGGAAGGTGTGCATCTAGCTGACCCTTACGCATTGGAAATTCAGAGGGGAATATCAGTAAGAGCGACATCTAGCCGGTTAGTACGCAAGGGAGTTCGGAGGGGTGGATCAATATCAGAAAGGAGTACATATAGCTGACCCGTACGTGGGAGTTCAGAGGGGCTGATCAATATCAGCAAGGTGTACGTCTAGCTAACCCGTACGTAATGGACTTCGGAGGAGTTGATCAATATCAGCAAGGTGTACGTCTAGATGACCCGTACGTAAGGGAGTTCGGAGGGGTTGATCAATATCAGCAAGGTGTACCTCTAGCTGACCCGTACTTAAGGGAGTTCGGAGGGGTTGATCAATATCAGCAAGGTGTACATCTAGCTGACCCGTACGTAAGGGAGTTCGGAGGGGTTGATCAATATCAATACGGTGTACATATAGCTGACCCGTACGCATGGGGAGTTCCGAGGAGTTGATCAATAGCAGCAAGGTGTATATCTAGTTGACCCGTGCGTAAGGGAGTTCGGAGGGGTTGATCAATATCAGCAAGGTGTACATCTAGCTGACCCGTACGTAAATGAGTTTAGAGGGATTGATCCATATCAGCAAGGTGTATATCTAGCTGACCCGTACGTAAGGGAGTTCGGAGGGGTTGATCAATATCAGCAAGGTGTACATCTAGCTGACTCATACGTAAGGGAGTTCGGAGGGGTTGATCAATATCAGCAAGGTGTATATCTAGCTGACCCGTACGTAAGGGAGTTCGGAGGGGTTGATCAGTATCAGCAAGGTGTACATCTAGCTGACTCATACGTAAGGGAGTTCGGAGGGATTGATCAATATCAGTAAGGTGTGCATCTAGCTGACTCGTACGTAAATGAGTTTGGAGGGATTGATCAGTATCAGCAAGGTGTATATCTAGCTGACCCGTACGTAAGGAAGTTCGGAGGGGTTGATCAATATCAGTAAGGTTTGCATCTAGCTGACCCGTACGTAGGGAAGTTCGGAGGGGTTGATTAATATCAGCAAGGTGTACATCTAGCTGACTCGTACGTAAGGGATTTCGGAGGGGTTGATCAGTATCAGCAAGGTGTACATGTAGCTGACCCGTACGCATGGGACATGGGAAGTTGGGAGAGGTCCACCTGGCCTGGTTCTTTAAGATCTGTCCGGGCCTTGTACGGGCTCTCTTACCCCAAAATAGTGTCTTAAAATTTACCACTGTACCCACCCGGTCAAGCTCTTAAAAAAGCATTTTTGGTTGATTTTGCTTTCAGATTTTATTGTTTATGTGTTTTCTTTCAAAAAAACTGCATGATATATTAGTGAATAATAATCTGGTGTGAAATAAAATACACATTACCGCCATTTTGAATTTACCCATGATTCGCTGCTCGGAGGTTAAACAAATATGCTAACAAGAGCCCAAGGGGCTTCAATATACGCCCGTATATCTGGGATTACATTGGTTCAAATTTCAAGGTTGTTTAATAGCCTTGATTCCAATTGATCAAGCAATCCAGAGAAAGGTCTACAATTTTTTGCTTATGAGAATGTAACATATATCACATCTTACATTGAATGATAAACTAAAATGAGCTTAACTCTTGGTAACTGGTTGACCTTGAAGCAAGAGCTGAGAGCTCACATATCCCACACTGAAATCGACAATAGTCAAACACAAGAAAATAGTAGTTTTCCTGCAAATGGATTCCTTTCAGACGAGAGAATTTTGCATGAAGGAAGAAGAAAGTGATGAAGTAAACCTTTGTTCTTGAGTTAATAAACAGGTGTGAAGTTCATAAAGGACTCCTTTCCCCGTTAAATTAGTAAATGTATGGTTTTTATTTCACAACAGTTTAACTAAATGAAGCGTTTCAAACATGGGAGACAACTCCACAGGACAATATCATATAAATGCAGGGGAAAGACTTTTGAATATTCCAACAATATTCCAACACATTTAGTCAGCTAAGCTTGATTCAGTTTTGGGGGACTGCGACCTAGAACTTTGACAAATTGATCTCATATGTATGGTTCCACTTTGCCATGCGAGTAAGGTATACTCAAAGTGTGGTACCAATCCATACCTTGAAACTAGAGCTATCGCATGGACAACAAATGTTAATGGATGAATGGACAGAACGCAACATCGCATTACATGACCTCGTCTTCGACAGGCATATGAAAATGTGACTTTTAACGATTTCTTGATTTTAGGGTCACAGTGACCTTGACCTTTGACCTTGGCCTAAATTTTGGTACATGACAAACCGTCTCCCCTCAATTTCTCAATGGACACAAAAAATCATGATTTTTAACAATTTCACGATTTTGGGGTCAGTGACCTTGACCTTTGACCTTGACCTACATTTTGGTATGTGACACATAGTGTGTCCTTAATGTATCTACTGACACAAAAAATGTTATTTTTAATAATTTCCTAATTTTGGGGTCAGTGACCTTTGACCTTGACCTAATTTTTGGTATGCATCACTTCATTTCCGCCTATTGAATCCACTCACAAAAAATAAGAAATTTTTAACGATTTCCTGATTTTTCGATCACACTGACCTTTGACCTCTGACCTTGACCTACATTTAATATGCAACACATCGTTCCCCCTAGGGCATCCACTCACCAAAAATTAGAACTGTAGATAGAAAACTGTCAACGATCAATGATTTCCTGATTTTTGACAACAATGACCTTTGACCTCTGACCTCGACCTTAATTTTGGTACGCGACACATCGTCTCCACCTGGCGTATCCACTCACAAAAAATTGCAACTGTGGATAGGAAACGTTCACAGATATAGACCGGACACGAACACTTCAGAGTTCAGTAATTTCCTCTTTTTTAGGCCAGTGACCTTTGACCTGTGACCTCGACCTTCATTTTGGTACGCGACACATCGTCTCCCCTTAGGGTAGCCACTCACCAAAAATTGGAGCTGTGGATAGGAAACTGTCCCAGATATAGACCGGACACGAGAACCGGACAGACGGACAGACGGACGGAAATCGCCATCCCATAATACGATCGCCTTTTGGGCGGGCGTATAAAAATGACCCAAATATGATCAACTACTATTTAAATGTGAAATAGGCTGTTGGAATAATTCCAGTAACTCTTTGATGTACAGTCTCATGGCGAAGAGCCACACAATTTGTACAATCTCACACACTTCTCTCAACAAGGATCTCTAGTGAATTAGTGACCGATGGGACAGATATTTATTATGAAACCAACTTAATGAAAATAATGTCTTCTCTGCAAGTTACCAATATTTGTAAAATATTTTACTTTTTTCAGATTATAGAAAGCATATCTTTCAGTAGTAAATGACAACAAGAGCCCAGGGGCTTCAATATACGCCCGTATATCTGGAATTACATTGGTCCAAATTTCAAGTTTGTTTAATAGCCTCGATTCCAATTGGTAGCTAGCAATCCAGAGAAAGGTCTACAATTTGTGCTTGTGAGAATGTAACATATATCACATCTTATATTGAATGATAAACTAAAATGGGCTTCACTCTTGGTAACTAGTTGACCTTGAAGCAAGAGCCGAGAGCTCTCATACCCCACACTGAAATCGACAATTGTCAAACACAAGAAAATAGTAGTTTTCCGGCAAATGGATTCCTTTCAGCCGAGATAATTTTTCACGAAGGAAGAAGAAAGTCATCAAGTAAACCTTTGATCTTGAGTTAATAAACAGGTATGCAGTTCATGAAGGACCCCTCTCCCCATTGAATTAGTAAATGTATGGTTTTTTATTTCACAACAGTTTAACAAAATGTAGCTGTTTCAAACATGGGAGACAACTCCACAGGACAAATGCCATAAACATGTAGGGGAGAGAACTCTGAAAACTTGATTCAGTTTTGGGACACTGTGACCTTGACCTTTGACAAATTGATCTCAAAATGTATGGCTCCTCTTTGCCAAGCGAGTAAGGCATACTCAAAGTTTGGTACCAATCATACCTTGAAACTAGAGATATCACATGGACAACTTGTGTTCATGGATGAATGGACAGAACGAAACATCGCATTACACGACCTCGTCTTCGACAGGCATATGTAAATGTGACTTTTAATGATTTCTTTCAGTGACCTTGACCTTTGACCCACATTTTGGTATGTGTAACACATGTCACTCTAATGTATCTACTGGCAGAAAAAAAGTTATTTTTGATGATTTCCCGATTTCGGGGTCACAGTGACCTTGACCTTTGACCTGACCTAAATTTTGGTACTCGACACATCGTCTTCCCTCAATGTATCAATGGACTAAAAAAATCCAGATTTTTATGAATTTCATGATTTTGGGGGTCACAGTGACCTTGACGTTCGGCCTTGACCTACATTTTGGTACGTGACACATCATGTCCCCCTAATGTATCTACTGACACCCAAAAAAATTTTAAAGATTTTTTGATTCTGGGGTCACAGTGACCTTGACTATTGACCTTGACCTAAATTTTGGTACATGACAAACCGTCTCCCCGTAATTTTCTCAATGGACACAAAAAATCCTGATTTTTTACAATTTCACGATTTCGGGGTCACAGTGACATTGTCCTTTGACCTTGACCTACATTTTGGCATGTGCCACATCGTGTCCCCTAATGTATCCACTGACACAAAAAATGTTATTTTTAATAATTTCCTGATGTTGGGGTCACATTGACCTTTGACCTTTGACCTTGACCTATTTTTTGGTATGCGACACTTCATTTCCCCCTATTAAATCCACTCAGCAAAAAATAGAAATTATTAATGATTTCCTGATTTTTCAGTCACACTGACCTTTGACCTCTGACCTCGACCTACATTTGGTATGCAACACATCGTTCCCCCTAGGGCATCCACTCACCAAAAATTAGAACTGTAGATAGAAAACTGTCAATGATCAATAATTTCCTGATTCTAGGCAACAGTGACCTTTGACCTCTGACCTTGACCTTCATTTTGGTACGCGACACATCGTCTCTCCGTAGAGTATCCACTCCCCAAAAATTGGAACTGTATATAGGAAACTGTCTCAGATATAGACCGGGCACGAGAACCGGACAGACGGACGGAAACCGCCATCACATAATACGTCTGCCTTTTGGCGGGCGTATAACAAATCAGTACTGAGATACAATGTAAAATCCTCATGGTTAGATGCACTGGAGCTATGCTGGGATGCATTCTCTCATGGCATCATATTTTATACATGTACTTCCTCCTGTCAGTATACCCCCAGTTTGAACGGTCACAAATTCTGAGAGGGTGACAATTATATTGTGCAGACTGGTACATGTAGATCACTTGGAGTTTGACCCTACCAATTGACCCTATTCAGCCAAGTGAACCAAGCCATTGACCTAGGCCATGTATGTGTCTGCATCGAAATGCAAAGAGCGTCTGGTGAAGGGGATGTTTTTGTGTAAGTCCCCACCCTGAATACAATTTCTGTAAGAATGGGAGTGTAGAAAATTTGAATTTCTTGTCAACATCGCAAACATATGATAACTATGCCTTAAACTATTTTCGTCTGCATAAATAATGTGTACTTTTTTTTGTATCAATCAGCGGTTTATTTGTATTCAATTTCAATGGCACTGACATAACAGACCCAACCGAGATTGCCACTAAATTCAATAACTACTTTACTTCCATTGCTTCCAACCTGGCTTCTAAAATTCCACCCACTCAAAACGATCTAAAAAATACTTAGATCAAAAGTAAAATAAAGACTTCGTTTTTTTGAGCTGTGTACGCCGTCCAAAGTTCATGAGGTGATATCTGCTCTCAAAGATGGATCCCCTGGTATTGACGACATTCGAATATCCTTGATAAAGGCTATATCCAGCTTACTCTCTACTCTCATCTCTCATATCATCAATCTATCCTTCCAAACGGGAATTGTTCCCGCGACGC
This sequence comes from Hanleya hanleyi, assembly GCA_036873755.1. Classification (NCBI taxonomy): domain Eukaryota; kingdom Metazoa; phylum Mollusca; class Polyplacophora; order Lepidopleurida; family Hanleyidae; genus Hanleya; species Hanleya hanleyi. The sequence continues at coordinate 17,276 of JAVTVY010022771.1, read as the reverse complement.
TTAAGTTTGCCAAAGTTACCCCTGGGTTTAAATCCGACAACAAAACATTGGCTGAAAACTACCGACCTATCTCTGTTCTTCCCTGCTTCAGCAAAATATTTGAAAAAACATGCAAGGATGGCGAGGAAATTTAATTTATTTAGTTAAATATTTTTGACTCACAATGCGCGGATCCTTGCATTGTGAGTCAAAAATATTTAACTAAATAAATTAAATTTACTCGCCATCCTTGCATTGCGCGGATCCTTGCATTGCGAGTGATGCTTGCATTGCGCGGATTCTTGCGAGTCAAAAATATTTACACCGCGGTATACCGACCTATCTCTGTTCTTCCCTACTTTAGCAAAATATTTGAAAAACATGCAGTTAAAAGGATGGTTGCTTTTCTTTAATCAGAAATGATTATATCCCCGAATCAATTTGGTTTCCGTGCAAATCACTCTACCTTTCTTGCTGTGCTTTCCCTATATGACAAACTAATTGCTGTCAAAGGAAGAAAACAGTTTAGTATTTCTACTTTCCTAGATTTATGCAAAGCCTTTGACACCGTCATTCATGGTATCCTTTTGCACAGACTAGAGTATTACGATTTTCGTGACACCACTAATAGCTGGGTTCAAAGCTATCTATCTTCGCGATCCCAGTGTGTATCATATAACGGAACAATGTCACCATTCAATCCTATCGACACTGGTGTGCCTCAGGGGACAATACTAGGTCCTATTCTACCCTTAATATACATAAATGACATTGTGACGAAAATGCCTATGGCCTGGAGAATGTCATTTTCGTTCTACGCTGGCATTCTAAATAGCATTGTGAATGGACCGATAATGGTGGATATTCGACTTACCTGTATTAACTGTGCGCTGAAACTTTCAGCGAAGGACGTGTAAATATCCCTGACACGCATCTTGCATCGAAACCGGGCGAGAGAAGTCGAACTCTGTTGATCTGACACGAAATCCAACACCGCCTGAGTCTATACTTTCGCTTTATGGGGGCTGCCATGTTTGGGCGCGCAATGGATTCTGGGAGCCAGAGCCTATATAAGACGCAGAGAATGAACGTTCGGCATTCTGTCTCAGACGATCGGCGGGTAAACATCGTGCGGGAGAGCACAGAGACAGGATCGCCGCAAATGCGCCGAAAGTGCCGAAAGTGCCTAATTGACTGCCGAAACAGCGCCGAACCACCCGCCGAAGGGTTGGAAAGCCGACAGCTAAGCCATAGCTTGGGGATAATAGATACTAACACGCACAGTATCTGATGACGAGACGAACCGCCAGACGGGGATAGATACTAACACGCACAGTATCTGGGGACGAGAAGTCCACAGCGGTTCGCACGTCTACAGTAGTTGTTATTCAGCATGCATGGCGCATTAAAGTCTAACTTCTAACTGTACCGTGCGAACGATATCGACGGGAAATACGGAGCACCAAATATCCCACACCTGCAGCCTATTCTCATACAAATGCTATTCAGTATGTATTATACATTAAAGTCTGGTATTTTGTCCGCGGCTAACGTTTTGCTTCGGCAATAGGTGGTTAACTGTTTATTAGCCAGTGGTATTCGTACATAGGAACAGGTTCAGCGTAGTTCTCTACCTGAGCACCGGGCCGAAGTACTTTGCCGCAGTCCTCGGTTAATGGCAAATTATCACCGCTAGCGTTGGCTATGTATTTTACATGATTACAAATACTTACTCACACACACACCAGATCATCGGCCTCCGGGACGAGATCTGTACATACAGCTCACACTAGCTCGCACTTCAACACAGACTAGCGTTCGAGGTTACGACCGAGAATTGCGTACGTCCTATTCACTCACTCACCTTACCTCCACGGGTCGTATACAGGCTTCGGCTAGATGCGATCAATAACATATACTTGCTTACATACAAGATCGTCGGCCTTACGGACGGAATAGATCTAATCACACTCATCTACACTAGTTATTCACAGGCCTCGGTTAGGGATAACTGATAACACAAGCTTACATCCACTGTACATATTTACACTGCCGCAGGGCTCGAATTATGCTTTGCCGCAAGTCTTGAATACTATTACAAATCATTGACAAACCAGGGTATTATTACCACATATATATGCAGACAATCTGAGCCTATTAACTCATCCTTGGGTCAACGCCGTGAGGGCTGAAATCGGGTCGCCGAATTCGGGCCGCCGAATTCGGGTCGCCGAAGACGTGAGGTCTGCCGAGCCGAAGACGGGTCGCCGAAATCGGGTCGCCGAATTCGGGCCGCCGAAGACGTGAGGTCTGCCGAGCCGAAGACGGGTCGCCGAAATCGGGTCGCCGAAGACGGGTCGCCGAAATCGGGCCGCCGAAGATGTGAAGTCTGCCGAGCCGAAAGGGGTCGCCGCCGAAGACGTGAGGTCTGCCGAGACGAAAGGGGCTGCCGCCGAAGACGCTGTGGTGTGCCGTACGGGCCGACGCCGCCGAAGGGCTACTGCTAGGAGAGGCAGTGATACGGAGAGGATTCCAGAGACGATTAATAACGCTTAGATGAACTGGGCCGTGTAACCTTAGACACGGTAGACGTTCCATACAGTCCGGGGCTACGCCTACGACCGGAGAGGGACCAGAGACGCCGTACCATACCACGACGAGAGCCAGTCTGGACGAGACTGGGCCGTGACGCGTCATAGATAGGGTCTCATGTATATATTGTATATTATTCGTCTTTCTCTTTAAGATAAAGATAACACTTAACGATAACTACCTCTAGAGTAGGGATCTTTATTACAGGTATTGTGCGCGTACAGAGCTGTGTACATAGCAGAATACAATATTATTACTTTATTATTGCCTTGGTTGTTTCTACAGGTCCCCCATCCTACCTCCTCGATCCAGACAAGGTGACAGGTTGAATCGGACCTTCCTCGTTGGCCAATTCCAGTCATACGAGACTGCGTTCACATCAGCCTGACAATTTGTCACAGGGGCCTGAGACCAGGCCGCCTCAAGTCTCGTGTATACCGCAAGGATAGACGTTTTCTGACCGCTCGAACGTCACAACATCACTAAATTAACACCTATTTTAGACATAAATCTTTTTGCTGACGACACCAGCGCTCCTCTCTCAGATAAAGATCCAATTAGACTGGCTGAGTTTATGTCAAGTGAACTCGAAAAGCTTCATGATTGGCTCTCCAGAAAAAATAAACTCTCATTAAATGTGGAAAAAACTATATTTAGGTTCTTTAAACCAAACAGATCTCGTAATATAAATACTCCGCAAATATCACTATTCGGGACCGAGGTTGAGCCAGTTTCTAATTTCAAATTCCTTGGCGTTCATTTTAATGATAAACTGATATGACATGGCAAACACATATTGATGAACTCACTCACTGCTGTCATTAATAATATACGAAATTGCCTCAACAGAAAACCTTGATTATGTTGTACTATTCGTTGTTCTATTCCTATGTATCTTACTGCAATCTAGTTTGAGAAAACACATGCCCAACTCATTTGATACCACTCGCCAAATTAGAAAAAAAGACTTATTCGCATTATCACATGCAGTAGCAAATACGCTCACTCAAGTCGTCTTCTAGAACAATTAAACATCCTGATTCTGTGTCAAATAAACTGCTACCTCATTGTATTATTCACTCAAGGATTGCGAGTGAATTTAATTTATTTTGTGTGAATATTTTTTCCTCGCAATGCCCGGATCCTTGCATTGTGAGTCAAAAATATTTAACTAAATATATTAAATTCACTCGCCATCCTTGCATTGCGCGGATCCTTGCATTGCGAGTGACGCTTGCATTGCGCGGATTCTTGCATTGCGAATCAAAAATATTTACACCGCGGTATAAATTCTATTTACACCGCGGTATAAGTTCGATTTACACCGCGGTCTAAATGACCGAGGTTTTGGCATTGACGGCCTACCATAGACCTGCATTATGAAGGAAGCTTCAGGCCGTGAACGAGTTTTTAATTTCTAATTTCTAATTAGACTTCAGCCCTCCAGCACCCTACTCCCAACCATGTCAATTTCTCTTTACGCCCTGTACACCAAGTCTGATAAAACCATGCGCACTGACGATGTATTGATTTCGCATCCTGCCTTGGTATCCTGCCGTGGGGTCCGCACCTTGGGTGCAGATCGCCTCACATGCGCCACCTGAACACCCTTCTCCCCGCCGCCCCCATCCATATTGTTAACATGTAGAAATGCAGCACACATATAAGACAAAGACTCCCAAATTTTGAAAAGTAAGTGCACCAAGGTAACATGGTCCGATTAAAGAATTTTTTTACATATACCACTAAGGAGAAGTGACAAAATATTCACACGATAGGGGCAAATATATCACGGGGACGGGGAACAATAGGATACTTGAAAATTTAGGGCACAAGGACGAGGATTACTAGGGTGTTGGGGCAGAAACAATTATTAAGAAAAGTGGGTTGGAGAGAAATTTGATGGGTGATATATTAAATGTTGAGTGAATGGGGAGGATGAGTGGCTATTGGGAGATTTAATTATGAGTGTCCATGGTGATAATTAATCAAAGTTGCCACTAAGAATCGCTCCGAGAAGAGAGAATGAGGGGGCTTGACAGATAGAAATATTATGTGATACTTCTGTAGTTATGGGAATTAAGAGATGGTATATTGTTTAATAAGAATGTGGGGATTAAACAGTGTCTATGTGGCACTGTTAAGAGGGATCATGTGTAGGGCGGGTTGGGGGAAACGGGTTGCACGGCGTGTTCGCACGACCTGTGCCCATCGCGGTGCGATGGAGTGCCCAAGTACATCCATCCATCCATCCATATCAAATGAAGCTGACACAATGATGTGAAACTCTTCCTCATATTGCACGCGGAGTTTACGAGTATTTGTAGTACACTACCAACAACTCCCCTCGCACCACTCACCTTCAACCTTATGCCCCAGATATCTTTTGCAGTTTGCTGAAAATCATCGCTTGCATTTCATCCAGGCCTAAGTAGGTCACTTATATGGCTATCTGATAGACAATTTATATTAGGAGTCACACAGCAGTACAAGCTCCACATATATTATCTCTGCTAATAAAGTTCCATATGGGTAAACGCATGTCACAGAGGAAAACAAGTCTTTCATTTGGCACGGCTGAATAAATATCACCTAAAGATCGGCATATATTACACATGTACATGATGTAGCTCGTTTGACCTACAAATAGGCAGTACATATTGACCTGTGCTTGGGGGTTATTCCGTGTTGAATGGCACCTTTATTTTCAGTGTTTCGCCAACAACACCGAAATTGTGTCGACTTCAGTTATTGCTTAGGCTTTAAATTGAACTGAATTGAATACTGTATTCACCATACAGATAATGTATACATGTACATTAATAATAAGTTAATGCTAATTGGCGAAGTAAACCCTGACGGCCTTGTTTTATCCTATGCTCAAGAAATAACGTGTAACGTTTTTGCAATAACTATGATGGCCAGTATTTAACACAAATATTTACTTTTTTTTATTTCCACCTCAGTTGAAATCTCTTAACCCTATCTGATCTGGGTTTTTTGGGACCTGTTCAGGCCTGTATATTTTTCTTGGGGTACCGACATTATCCCCCAGCGACATTTTCCCCCGCGACATTTTCCCCACCGACATTTTCCCCCACGACATTTTCCCCAGGCGACATTTCCCCCCAGCGACATTTTCCCCACCATAACATTACGTGCTGTAATAATTACGATCTGCCAACAATCGCAGTCGCGGTCATTTCCTCACTTTGAATTTTTTTTTACGTTTGTACGTAGGAGAATTCTAGGAATTCAAGGGAGATTACTTTTTAGTTAAACATCGGCAGATGTATGCAAACGTAGGAATAATAAATAAGAATAGATTATCAATATCAAACACATCTTCAACGAAATGAACAAGATTGAATTTTCAGGTGTATTTTTTATTAGATATAGTAATAATATGTATATTAGCAGTAAGATGAAGACAATTGGGCGAGTGAAACAATGGTAGGCTAGATGACTTACCGCAGGATAACGGATTAATCACTAAGTCAGCTTCACTAAGAGTATAATATAAACAATGCTTCAAAGAAGTTTGAAGTTATTTACGGATTACTTTATTTACGGACTTCGTTATAATCAAGAAGATTATATGCCAATGAATGGAAAGTGATCCAAAATTCCCGCTGCATGAAAGCGGTAAAAAATGATATTATATTATTGATCACTTCATCATCACTGCCGATATATTCCGATAGATTACTAGACATTCGAATTTGAATTGAAAATATTTAATTCATAAAGATTTGATACAAAACTGAACATTAAAATAAAACATATTTCATTCATAACGATTTAGTCAAAACTGAACTTTCAAAAAATACTTTATCACAGAAAAAAATTGAGGAAAATTGACGGTATTGCGGTCGGTAGGGCTACATAACACCGTGCCAAGAAGTAAATAACAGCCAGAAAACAGAACATAAGAGCGTGATATTGATAATCTATTCTTATTTATTTTGCCTGAAAAGAAGGCACGTTCGCATACATCTGCCGATGTTTAACAAAAAAGTAATCTCCCTTGAATTCCTAGAACTCTCCTACGTGCAAACGTAAAAAAAAATTCAAGGTGAGGAAATGACCGCGACTGCGATTGTTGGCAGATCGTAATTATTACAGCACGTAATATTAGGGTGGGGAAAATGTCGCTCGGGGAAAATGTCGCCTGGGGAAAATGTCGTGGGGGAAAATGTCGGTGGGGAAAATGTCGCGGAGGAAAATGTCGCTGGCGGATAATGTCATGGACTCATTTTTCTTGCCCCTCGAGTGCTGAAACTTATCACACCATAACCTTCGGGTCAAGCCTTACCAGAAAATGTAAAAATGCCAAGATGGCCGCTTTGATGACGTCAGAGTGAGTTCATCTTCAAAACAAGCATTTTTAGAAAATATTATGGTAGAAATTATTTCAACCCGAGTTGATACATTTCAAATGAGGTAGATATTATTTCAACTGGAGTAAAAAAAAAAAAAATAATAATCATGTAAAATAAAATGAATGTCCGCTACGAGCCACCGTAAATAACAATAATATATTTTCATGAAACTGGCGAATAAAGACAACAATACAGCGTATGGTTATATGTAGTGAACATAATAGTTTTGATCCGTGGACCAAATTTGGCTGAGGGGGTATTATCGTGATCAACGTTGTCCGTCCTTCCGTATGTCTGTCAGTCTGTCCGCCATTCTTCTTATCACGATATTTTTCGAAGAATTATAGCCAGATTTTCTACGTCCATACAATATATAATGCTGACAGTAGACCATCTATTGTCTGCTGAAAATTATCGATCTGGATCGATTTTCCTGGATGAAGTTATACATTCAGAGTATTACTAATGCCGATAACCCAATATATCCTGAAGGGTGGTACCCAGCCTTTCTGAATGTATGTAATAGCTGTATCTGACTAATTGATGGAAGCCTAATTAGCAGGACTGACATTGACCTATTGTTTCTAGGTGAAATTATATGTTGAACGTAGATTTGATGTTGATATAGCAAAAACTCCTTGACTATTATAGTCAAGCTTCCTAAACATATGTACCACTATCCTATAAAAGATGACTGACGACCTTTTTTCTCAAAGTCAAATAATAAGTTAACTGTATATTCAATGTTTTTAGCTCATGTCTCGAAAGATTAGAGCTATCATTTCCAAATCCACGCTGCAAATGCATATACTAAGTGACCAGAATCGCATTGAAAATGGTGGACATTGACCTATTTCGCTAGATTAAATTGTACCGTAATGTTGTTAGCGCAATATGTATTAAAGCTTTAGACCTACGTTTGCTTTATTTACACCGCAAATGCAAGTCTACTTATTGAACAAAACCGATGTTATCCCAATATGTTGATGTTATCCCAATATGTCTAGAATCATACCCAAGCCCGCCATACAACACATATATTTGGTAAACGTATATCAATAATTGGACTATAACCGAACTCTAATACACATAAATCTCAACAGATTCATTGGGCTAATTTATAATCGATATAACAACAAGTTATCTCGAACTTGGATGCATATAGATTCATATCGAAGCAAGGCATATATGATGAATTGATGTATATAAATATATCACAAGCAAGAACATAGTGAAATAATCTTCAGATAAGATCGTGCTGAAGACATTTCACATTATTTCATGTTTCACTACATATTTTGTAGCAATAGACTTCAGGTTGGAAGACAAAAGCGTTCCAGATACATGGATCTTTTAATTATGAGATATACAAATAGAGTTGTGAATGTTCTGGGCAGATCATTCATATTTGTCATAGAAATTTTGTCTGTTTACTTAAAGGTGCAGTATGGGAATATTTGCCGTGCAAATTAATGATTCGAATAAGTCTTTTTAGCAGTGGTTGGAGAGAAAAATGGTAAATGTTGGCCCAGATCACATTACAGTAAAAAATATAAGAACAGAACAAGGTGTATGATAAAATAGTTGATGTCTGTCTATTAAGAAAATATTGAATATTATTGAGTACACCAGTATTTCAGGACAACTTTAAACATAGCTTATCAGAGTATGATTTCCTGATAAGTCTATTATTATACTATTCCCTCAAGAATTTACAAACATTATTTCTCTCGGTTGAAGCAAGAATTAGAGAGAAATTGTTTTCTCTAGTTGGTGTGATCAATTGTTTTGTCAATTGTTTTGTTTAACAATTTGGTTTTACCACAGGGCGGTGTTTTCTCGCCCTGTGATATGTATTAAACTAAGGAGCTGTATTGAAGTCTTCATTCAGCACGACTGACTGGGACCGTGCTGGTAATTTTTTGTAATTATATTTTTATATTTTTTTATGTTAATGGCAATAATATTTGATGATTATAAATTGAACGAGAATATTGGTTAGGTATTTGGATATAGTTTTCTGTTGTTTGTTCATATCTTGAGGTATTGTTTACAATTATATGTTCTCCGATTGTGGTATTGTGTTTGTGGTACATGTTATTGATTAAATGAGTAACCAATGAGTAACCGCTCTACCCTCATAGAGTATGCCGTACCGCAATGGGTTGGGGGGCAGATTTCCTCCCTACTAATATTATGACTAATTATGGTCGGAGGGTTGTTCCTGGCCGGCGGCAGACAATTTTTGAAAAAGGTTACTTTTTAGTTGTTTTTGTATACAATTTGTTTAACGAGTTGTTCCAACATATTGCAGATATGTTCTACACGTGTTATGGTGTGTGATGTTGTATTTCTGCATTTGACCTCATCGAGATATGATAATATTGGAGTATTATATTTGTTGCATGAATGGCAGTTTTCTACCAATGTTGTCGGGATAAAGAGCGTACGGTCACAGCAGTAACTACCAAACATTGAGTTATGTATTGATTATTGGTGATTTGTTTACTTCATAAACTAATGGAACCGTGGACCAGAGAAATATTACTTTTTCCCGTTCATGACGAGAGATAGGAAGTTTAGGGAGGCTTGATGATGAATTTCAAGTTGGTTTGATTTTAGAACACAAAATACTTCATGTATTTTGTGTTCTGGGTAGAAAGTGACAGTTTGTTGTGAGTAAACCATTCTTGAAGCTTTTACAAATTTATCGGACATCGTTTAAATTATGACTGTTGAATAGGAGTTCGAATACATGATACTTGTATCATCAGCCAAATAGAATATCAAGTTGGGGAGATATGTAAGAGATGGGAAAAGTTTAGGTCTGGGAACTAAAAGCAAGCAGAAGGTTTCTCTCGGCACCTCACACTCAGACTCAAGAATATGGAGGTTTCTCGGACGTTGCCTTATTATCTCAGTCACGCATGTTTTGCGTTGTTCATGTGTAGGCTCTGAAGTAACTATACATGACGGCTTGCCTCGGCACCTCACAGAGGATACTCGGATGTAGCCTTAGTATCTCAACGTCGCTTTTATTGCAGTGGTTCATGTGGAGACTATGAAGTGACCACACGGCGGCTAGCACCAGCTTAAACGGAATTAGATACGCTGGTTGTGAGATGACATATCAGTGCAAACAACTACACGTATCGAGGGCGGGCCTGTGAAGGCGTAAAGACCTCAACATGGCGTAAACATGGTAAATGCAAGAATACCCAGAAGAAAAAAAACTAAAATGCTCACCGACACACGGCTTAAATTTCTCGCCAAGACCTCGGGAATGGAACAATCTGCACTCGACGATAAAACATTTGAATTCATCATCTCTTTTTAAATCAAAGCTGAAAACATATTTAATTGAACGTAGCCGCCATAATTAAAAATTCTGCCACAGTGTGCATTTGGTCAGTCACTCATTTATCACATATCACCTGCCACAAGTAGCTTAATAAAATATTATCATTTATTTATATAGGGATAGAACAAGCCCCATGGGGTTTTATTCCCGCCGATGACTTACTAGTTGTTATACGAAGTAATTTGTAGAATATGATTATATTCCACAACTAGGCTCTTCAATATTTATGTACTGTATACTTGGTGAATCTAATAAAATAAAATAAATAAATAAAATAAACCTGCATCTATTTGTCAAATGACATGTACAGAGGGCGAGCTTCGGGGACTAACAGTTCCCCAGCAGAATCCTACCATATGCATAACATTTGAGGATTTGATAATATCATTATATTCATCTTTGAATGGAGACGTTTGACGGTATAGCCTCCTTTGACAAGTTTCTGTAATGATATTCTGTGACGCTGATTGAAATCGTTACAGTCTAGCAGATGTTACCAGCCGAGATATGTGTACGCCGTATGCAGGTTCTTCTGTAATATTGCTATCTAAACATGGAAAGTTATCTATGTCAAAATTATAATCGTCTCTCTTGTCGTCGACGTTACATTGTAAATATATAGGTCCAGATATGATGTTCCATCTGGGCTATCAGTAGTTCCCTTCCGTTTCACTAAAGGGCATATATATCGTTCAGAACTTTGCTAGTGTATAAGGATTATCTAGTGCCAGCCGATTGTCTATATAGCGTTTAGTGAATGAAAAGGAACGGGCTTTAGATATGCAGTCAAAATATTGGCCTGTCAATATCTTGTCAGTACGTCTTTTTCTTTCTTTTCCATTACCTTATATGTTGCGTTTGAGTGATTTAGAATTGTTATGACAATTCCTGTAGATTGGCGTATTCATACGAGAAGAGATATAGGTCTGCCGTAAGTGGTGAACTAAATGTGATCATAAATGGGAGAACTAACTTCACATATTCAAACAGGGAGTGCGTGAGTGGGTGAGTGAGTGAGTAGGATTTAAAGTCGTTTTCAACATTTTTTTCAGTCATGTCACGACGGTGCCTACATGTGCCAGAATACGAGAGTGTTAACAGTTCCTATTATCCTGGACACTGACCAGCCCAGTCAGTGCAGCACCTGGCCACCCATCCATGTATTGACCGTCGTGTCTATGCCCAATCTTCAAACAGTGAGTGAGTGAGTGGGATTTAACGTCGTTTTCAACATTTTGTCAGTCATATCACGACGGTGCCTACATGTGCCAGAACACGAGAGTGTTAACAGTTGCGATTATCCTGGACACTGATCTACCCAGTCAGTGCAGCACCTGGTCACCCATCCATGTATTGACCGTCGCGTCTATGCCCAATCCTCTAACAGTAAGCTAGCGACTTTTAGGGGGTTCACAAATGGGGGAATTGACTTCACATATTCAATCAGACACATACTTACCTGAAACATCACACATGTCTCAAAAATTTGGGAAAATCACGTTTTCATTTTCAGCCCTAAACCCTTAACGGTGATGTACGGTTTGTAGATACCTAAGTAGTATATAAAATTGAAATTCCCTATTATCTAAGGACAGATAACTCTGTTTGAACAATTTTTACCGAAGATAGCCGCCAGAGGGCGCCACCAGTCTTGTGACCTATCCCACCTCCAACACAGAAGAGTTCCAATCTAGGGGGAGGTAACTCTGGGTCACTATAGTTCCGGCAAAGGGCCCCTGGGCATGTATTCATCCGCGGTGATGCGGTCCTGGCGGTGATGCGGTCGCGGGAAAAAGCTTCCGCGGAGTCCCTAGATAAAATGGTCCGATTGGGTCGAGTGAGGTATCAAAGTGAAGCATTCGTGAAGGGGCATCTAATGGGCTGGGTGTGGGGTTGAAATATCGGCATTCTGCGCATGCGCGGTGGCCCAAGGGTATGAAAATAGACGTGTTGGGAGCTAGGGGAGCCACTAATGGTCCAATGGGGTCGAGTGAGGTATCAAAGTGAAGCATTCGTGAAGGGGCATCTGATGGGCTGGGTGTGGGGTTGAAATATTGGCATTCTGCGCATGCGCGGTGGCCAAAGGGTATGGAAATAGACGTGTTGGGATCTCGGGGAGCCCCTAATGGACCAATGGGGTCATATGAGGTATCAATGTGAAGCATTCGTGAAGGGGCATCCAGTCATGGGTGGGTGCATGTAAAATTTTTCCTGAAAAAATACGGAACACGGACTTTATCCTAAATTAGGGGGAAATGCCTATATGGGGTATGGGGGGTATAGGACCATCCTGGGAAACCCACTTCTATACATTTGCGGTATAGGTTGTGGGGTCTCGTTTTCTTAGTCTCGTCAAGACAAACATGATAGGAAGTGTCCCGGAGCGAATCGGTGAAATTTTTGAAAAAGTTCGAGGAACCCCATATAGACCCATATAGTCCCATACTAGGGGTATAGGACCAGCCTGCGAAACCCACTTCTATACATTTGCGGTATAGGTTGTGGGGTCTCGTTTTCTTAGTCTCGTCAAGACAAACATGATAGGAAGTGTCCCGGAGCGAATCGGTGAAATTTTTGAAAAAAGTCACCGAGACCCATATAGACCCATATAGTCCATACTGGGGTATAGGACCATCCTGGGAAACCTACTTCTAGACATTTGCGGTATAGGTTGTGCAACCTCGTTTTCTTAGTCTCGTCAAGACAAACATGATAGGAAGTGTCCCGGAGCGAAACGGTGAAATTTTTGAAAAAAGTCACCGAGGCCTGGGTAGGCCCATAGGCCTATACTGCATGGCTATGGGTGTATAGGTCCAAACGGGGTGGACGTTTTGGAGTCTAGGTGGGCCACTAATGGTCCGATGGGGTCGAGTGAGGTCTTATTTTGAAGCTCTCATGCAGGAGCACTTGCCTACACTAATGGTTCGTACGTTGTCAATAGTCTGCGCATGCGCAACCTGGCCGTAGTATAGAAAGCAGGCATTTTTTGGGGTGTGTGTGTGGGTGTATTTGGGTTAGAGATGCGCCGCTATCGGTCCGAATGGGTCGTGGAAGGTGTCAAAGTGAAGCTTGTGTGGGGTAGAGTCAGAATGGCGTGGTCTTAAATGCAAGTCGCGTCAATCTGCGCATGCGCAGTTGGTTGTAATAAGTAAAGTGGTCATTTCGGGGTAGTGAAGGAAGGTATTTGGGGTAGAGATGGACCATCCTTGGTTCAATGCGTCCTGGAAGGTGTCATGGTGTAGCTCTCGGGGTGCAGACTTCGATTTGAGGAATCTCCACAGCATCTGTGACGTCATCGGTGACGTCATCGATACGAGTAGTAACGAAAGTGGACATTTTGGGGCAGTGAAGGAAGGTATTTGATGTAGAGAGGGACCATCCTTGGTCCGAATGCGTCGTGTGAGGTATCATTTTGTAGCTCTTGGGGTGTAGACCCCGATTTGAGGGATCTCCACAGCATCTGTGACGTCATCGGTGACGTCATCGGTACGAGTAGTAGCGAAAGTGGTCATTTTGGGGTAGTGATGGCAGGTATTTGTGGTAGAGATGGACCACCCTTGGTTCAATGCGTCCTGGAAGGTGTCATGGTGTAGCTCTCGGGGTGTAGACTTCGATTTGAGGGATGTTCACGTCATCTGTGACGTCATTGGTGACGTCTTCAGTACGAGTAGTAGCCAAAGTAGCCATTTTGGGGCAGTGAAGGAAGGTATTTGGTGTAGAGAGGGACCATCCCTTGTCCGAATGCGTCGTATGAGGTGTCATCTTGTGGCAACGTCCGCCAACGCCAAGCTTAACGCTTCAACGCCCTGGTGAAATATCTCAGAAGTTCTGATTTTCTAGATATTCCATGGAATTGTCACTAATTCTTCGAAATGCAGTGACGCCCGTCGACGCCCGTCGTTACGCCTTAACGCTCTAACATAACACCTTGACGCCATGATATAGACCGGAGAGAGAACAACAACAACAACAACAACAGCAACAACAACGATGACACATGAGAGAACAACAACAACAAGAAGTTTTTCATATAGTTTATTTTCCCCAATGTTACAGCATACCCACGCTGGGGGAGCCGCGTTGGGTATGTTTACAACTCAAAAAGACTCTTGCCCAATCAGAGGCCACCATTTGCCTCTGTCATATTCGTTCCTGTCCGTCAGATGTATTCTTGTCCAATCAGAAGTCGCCATTTCAGCAAGTTCCATCTTCGACCATGTTCGCTCTGAGCCGTTTATTCTAATCATCGTCGGACAGGCCTGGATATTCTTCGGGCAGCATGTCCTGAAACAGTTGTTTGCGCATTCTGATCGCACTTTCCAGGGTCTCGGTGGGTGGTAGCCCCATAACCTCTTCCAAGTGGTCTTCATGATGGACCTGTGCGTGGGATCGCCTTTCATTTCAAGCGGTAGTAAGGTATACTGTTCATAGATCGCCATGGCTGTTTTCCTGATGCGGGGGCGCATTTGGGTGTACGTCTGTTGTAAATTATCCTCTCCGGCGTCCTCAATCGCTGCAGCGTAAGTATTGATAGCTGCTGTCACAATACGATCCCAGAAGGTAGGTTCTGCCTCTCTTTCCACGGACGTATGCTGACTATCTGAGGTCAAGCTCCCCGCATCACTAGATAGACTCTCGGCAATCTCTGTTTCGGTATCAGTCGGTACACTCTCAGCAGTCTCTGTATCAGCATCCGCCTCAACGGACTCCTCAGTCTTCAATCCCATGTATATTTTTCTCGTGTCGCATCATATCGTAATGTCTGGTGAACGTGCGTTCGCACTCAGAGCAAGTATAAGTCATGTTGACGGTTGAACGTCGACTGTGCGTGTTTTTGGAAATACGCTCGCTTTTATAGGCAGTAACGCCCGTCAACGCTTAGCTTAACGCTTCAACGCCCTGGTGAATTAGCTCAGAAGCTCTGATTTCCATGGAATTGACACCAATTAATCGAAATGCAGTGACGCCCGTCAACGCCCGTCGTTACGTCTTAACGCCCGTCTCAACGCCTTAACGCCCGTCTCAACGCCTTAACACACTTTCTTAACGCTTTAACGTCGTTTAATGATGCGTTCGAACAAATGTTGCTTTTGTGCTATTGCTCTGACATACGCCGCTTTCCAGTTCATGCCCGAGATTTTCAACATCGACGCTGTTCTTTCAATTTCCATATGGACTGGGTCCTTATTCAACAATTTCATATGGGTCAGTAAGTCGGCATACCGCTGACGTAAAGCCCGTCGTATTCTGGGTGCCAATCTGTTATGGGCTAAAATTGCGGCTTCCTCTTTCGAATACCCTTTGCGTTGAAACTTCTTTTCTGTGACCTCCAACATCTCGCCCATCTCGGCGTCCATACTTTCTTTGAACAAATCCTTCCATAACCTCGAGTTCACATTATGTTTTTCAACCTCGGGTTGGTCCTTCACGGTTGGGTGATATTCCGGGACTGGTGGTATGAAGGAGGCCTGCTGTACAGGGGTGGGTTGCTGCTTCACCAGATGTGGACTCGTTGGATGGTG
This sequence comes from Hanleya hanleyi, assembly GCA_036873755.1. Lineage (NCBI taxonomy): Eukaryota > Metazoa > Mollusca > Polyplacophora > Lepidopleurida > Hanleyidae > Hanleya > Hanleya hanleyi. The sequence goes on along the minus strand of JAVTVY010022771.1, from coordinate 1,440 downwards.
TAGGGGCTGTGGTGATGCCTCGCCGGATAACAGGTGGGTCGTCAGCCGACGATCTTCCGGGGTATGGGCTTTTAAATCTACGAACAGGTAGCCGTACGGACGGCTTGTCGCTCCTTGAAACGCCTGCATGAAATGGTCGATGTTCTGAGGATAAATTTGACTACCAAACACACGGATTTGTGCTCTGTCAATGGGATTGGAGAACAACACAAAGTATTGGCAGTTCAAGGCAATATCTCTGGACGCCTTCCCTTGAGAAAAGAGATTCTGAGTCAAATAGATGACGGACAGATTGCGATGATGGGACCCTTTGGTGAATAGGTCGGCGATTTTCGAATTGTCCTTGGCCGCACTCATCAGATCATCGAGGACTACCACGTTGGTCTGCTCAGAATCGAAGTAATAGGGTTCGTCTATGTCGTGAGGAATTCCTGGGACAAAGCTCACATTCTGTAATCGCGTAGTTTCGTAGGAGGGCTGCCACTGGCTATAACACCAAACAACACGTGTCGGAGCTGGGGTTGCCACACCTTCCTCTAGAAACTTCATCACCCAGGACGTCTTTCCACACCCTGTAGGGCCGCTCACCGTCATCGAATAGGGATGTCCTACGCCACTTGGTGGACCTATAGCGGGACTGGTGGTGTCTCTTGTCTATGCGTTAGACGCATATGTCTGAGCATACTGTCGCGACGAGAGAGTGTCTTTTGACAGAACGGACATGTACTCGACATGGTTCCCGGTCAAAGGATGGATACAGACTGAGGCTAATGGTGTACAAACGACCTTATATGACCACTCACTCACCGTCGTTAGTGCGTCCATGCGTTAAGACGGGCGTTGGGGACGCTTCACGGGCGTTTTGCACGCCTCACTCACTCACTCACTCACTCACTCACTCACTCACACGCGCGAGAACGTCAACGCCCTGTGGTGGTGGTGGGACCATCCGTGGTCCGAATGCGTCATGGGAGGTGTCAACTTGTAGTTCTCGGCGTGCAGACCTCGTTTTGAGGGATATCCACAGCAGCCGCCATGTTGGAGCCGCCATGTTGGATCCGCCATTTTGGAGCCGCCATGTTGGATCCGCCATTTTGAAACCGCCATCTTGGATATGTCCCATAATGCACCTGGTCAAAATACTCGCTTCTGATTGGACGAGAGCTCCGTGACGGATTTGGAATACTCGCTTCTGATTGGTGTACGTCGCTAAAGGTGACCGGAACTGACTTTTGAACCCGGCGCGCAAAGGTTTCCACCGCGGTGGAAACCTGTACACCGCGCGCGCCGGGGTCAAAGGTCAGTTCCGGTCACCTTTAGCGACGTACACCAAACAGAAGCGAGTATTTAAAATCCGTCACAGAGCTCTCGTCCAATCAGAAGCGAGTATTTTGACCCGGTACATTATGGGATATATCCAAGATGGCGGTTCCAAAATGA